>JAVJIF010024048.1:0-42815 GCA_038442645.1 Agave tequilana | reverse complement strand
CTAGCTCGCCTTGAGGCCGATGCCTCTACAACTTCACACAAGAAGAAAATGATCACACTTGATCGAAAATCGCTCACTTAGCACAATCCTATAACCAATATGTAGATGTAGAATTTTGGGATTGTGTAGTGCAAATATCTAGAGTGAAGTAGAGGTAAAGGCTTCAAAAGGGTGTTTGAAAATTTTGGCTTTTGGAAATCTTTTTCTAAAATGAAGACTTGAAAAAATCACTTGTCAAATGTTGTAAAAATTGTTTTGTAAATTGGTGTCTTATCATGTTGAAGTGACCCACTATTTATAGGGGTTGAAAAAACAGGGTAAGACAGCTAGAGAAATTCGTTGGGGTGAGATCCCAACAAATCTGTCAGAAAATAGAGCTGTTGGAGTCTGTCAGAATTTCTGACAGCTGCCGGTCGACCGGCCGGTCGACCGCCAACGGTCATATTTCTGACCATTGGGGGACAACGGTCGACCACCCCGGTTGACCCAAACAAACAGAGAGCACTGTAAGTGCCCGGTCGACCCGGGCGGTCGGCCGACGTGCACACGTGCACAGCGTGCACGTCGGTCGACCGGACGGTCGACCGGCTTCTGTCAGTTCTGAAAAATCAGACACTGCAGAAATCAGAACTTGGGTTTTTGGTTTTGGTCTTTTGGGTTGAGGTTTTGGACCTTATAAAAAATAGGAGTATGATCATAACTCACTACTCTAAAAACATTTTGATAAAGATCCTCTTTGATAAAAACTTATTTTTCCAAAAATCAATTTTTTCAAAAACTTAAAGTTTCTAAAACAATTTTCCAAAACATGTTAAACTCTAAAACTAAGTTGGAAATAGAAATTATTTTGAAGCCATGAATCAAACTAAAGTGTGTGTGTGAGTGACAATCCCATAACTCTACTTCTAACATCTAGGTTTTGACAAAACGTCTAAAAGAAAAGTAAAAATACAAATCTCGGACTTTTTCATTGTCTTGATCTTGACTAAGTCTTTTCTTCATGTCTTGATCCCGAAGCTTCCTAATGTGCTTAGCTTGGGAATGCACATCTTTAGCGGCGTCCAAACTTGTGAGTCTTGATAGTGGAGCCGTCAAATCAACCTGTTTAACCTGAAATACTTTTTAAACAAAATTGTTAAATACATAACTAAATATGGTTTGTTATCATCAAAATATCCAACAAGATATAGGGCTAATGGCCTTTGGCCAACAATCTCCCCCTTTTGATGATGACAAAACATATATAGTTATCACAAATATTTTGGGTAGAGACTTCAAATGAAGCTCCCCCTCAACACATGCATATACAAAAATATGCTCAAGCATAGACAAATCTCAAAAAAAATGGTGGGTGATAATCCACAACACATCCACAACACATATATCCATGCTAGATAAAAATACTCATGTCATAAAATAGAAATGAAACACATGTCCACAATGCATAACCAACATAAACAAGTACATGTCCACACAAACATAAATACAAGATAAAGATGTCTAACAACAGAAAATACTACAAAATATAAGTGTCAAGTACAAACAACATGCAAGTCTCTCTCAATAATTCTCCCCCTTTTTGACATCATCAAATAAGGGGAAATCACTTGTCACCAGCAGCATCATCCTCAGAAGAACTCTCCTCAGCATCGTCTTCCTCAGACGAACTCTCCTCAGCGTCACCCTCTGCCATCGTCTCATCATCATCATCCTCATGACCTGCCTCCTCTGGATCGATGCCAGCAACGCCTGGCTGTGGAGGTGGAACAGCTGTAGGGTCTCTGGTAGGAAATGGAGGGCCGGAGTATGGAAGAGGACGAGCAATGGTCGTGGGATCAGGACTAAGCATGTCGAACTTCGCAAAGAGTGCCTCAAATTGCAAGTCCACGAATCTCATGGAGTTAGCAAAATAAGTCATATCATTGCGAATTCCTGGAAGCGCAAGTCCATATCCGCACGAAGGGCTGCATCTCGCTGCTCCATATCCGCACGAAGGGCTGCATCTCGCTGCTCGATCTAAGACTGATGCTCCTGGATCTGAGAGCGAATCTCAGAAGAAATGAAGGACTGGAATCAGGAGATAAAGGGACTGGGAGCAGAGGAAATCCCTGGAGCCGAAGAAGACCCTGGGGCTGATGAAGACCCTGGAACTGGAACAGAAGGAGGCTACTCAGGAGGGGCTTGACGAATCTGAGCCTGCATCCTCTTCAAAAGGGTGCAGTCCAAGTTCACAGAGGGTTCGGAGGGAGTCTCCGAAGAAAGATCAAATCCTAAATGTTTGAGAAGATAGGATATGAGCATTCCATAAGGCAAATGCCTACTGGACATGCGGATCTGATCAGAAGCCATGTGAGAAGCAATGAGATGTGGGAAATTAATCTTAATGCCTTTCAGAAGGCAATAGATGATAAGAGGAACTGGACCCCTAGCATTGCTATACTCACCGGACTTAGGTAAAATATTATAGAAAATAAATTTGGCTAGGACTTGGGCGGTGAACGTGAACTTGTTCACTTCCTCATTCCTAACCAAACCGGGATTGTCATTCCCGTGAATCAAGGTGGAAGCGGTGAGCGCAGACTCACGTCCGGATATTCAAAATCTTGGAGATCAAAGGTGTAAACATCAACTCCTCCAGAGGAGAGATGCAGAATATCAGCAAATTGGGATAGGGGAATGTCAATATCCTTCCCAAGAACACGAGATCTTACTCGATTTCCCTCAAAAGCAAAATTGGCATAGAAGTGATGCACTAAGGAGGGGTACACAGGTTCCCTAATGGCCATGAATTTGTCCAAAGAATTTCTTTTCAGGATACGAGGGATGTGGAGATGTTCAAAGTCTTTTAGAATCACACATCTCCCTAAAATGACTGCTTTCTTAGAAAGTATGATGAACCGGTTTTCAGCTAGAGCATTAACAAAGGGTCGTTTAGTTTAGGGGTGAAGGATGAGGAAGGAACTATAGTTTTTCCCTTCTCAGACCTAGATCTCTTAGACATTATGGAGAAATTGATGATTTTTAGGTAAAAAGGTTATGGCTTGATCTAACAACAAGAAACTAAAAATCTTTGACAAGGAATTGAGATTCTAAAGGCTAGAGATCAAGATTTAAACAAAAGAAGAGATTTTTACCTGAAAATGAGAAACCCAAACCCTAGAACTGGAAATCCTTGAAATCTGTTGAAATCTGTTGGTGAGAAGGCCCTGAGAGTAAAGATCTAACCCACAATGAGAGAATCAAACTTGGTTTTTGAAGTAATTTGATAGATTTTGAGAGTTAGAAATTTTTGGAGAAAAGAGAGAAAGGGGATCGCCAATGCTGAGTGTGAGAGAATGAGAGAAACAGTGTATTAAATAGGCAGATTTAGGGTAGAAATCGACGCACGGTCGACGGGCGCCGTCGACCCAGAAAACCCGAGAGCTCTATAACACAGAGCGGTCGACCGGGTCGGTCGACCCAGAAAACCCGAGAGCACTGACAGATTCAGCGGTCGACCGGGTTTAGAGCCGGTCGGCCGTCTTTGCCCAAAAACTGTCAATAGCAAATGCCCAAAAAAAAATATTGAAGGAAATTTTTATCAAATAAATAGGATATATATAACATGCAAGAGTACAACAATGTTTTTAAATCTTCATTAAGTTATCATATCAACAAAAAATTCACACAAAACATTTTATTTAATTTTCATACAAAAACAAAGTTTTTAGAGATGTTGAAGCCGAATACCCGATGAAGGGTTCTGAACTCATCCTCTTGATTCCTCTTGAATGAGTTGAGGTGCGCAATTGCCATCTCTAATGTATTTGCTTGAATATGAAAAATTTTTACAAAATTTATTCTAGTTTTGAAAATACAATGTGTATATATATAGATATATATAATCTAGGTTAGACATGTGGACATACAATAAACATGGTATAAAAGACAAGATATACAAACATGGCATATACACAATCATGATAGAGATGTAGGTTTACACAAGCATATATCAATGTAGCATAAAGTAAACTAACACTCCTACACATTTGTATATATGACCAAAATTAAAAAAAACTTTTAAATGGAGAAGTTACCAAACGCGGGCAATCTCCAAAATAGGTGCCTCCATGATAGTGATGCAAGCGCGATGTGATCTTTGAGCCTTGTTGCATCCACCACCCGGGCACCGTCTCCCCCTAAGTCTTGGAGGAAGAAGATCCACCTGTATCATCTAAATTTGGTGGGTCTTTTGGTACCCATATCTTTTTGGGTCCTTTTGGATTAGTACCGGGACGAACCCAAACATATTTATTGTTCACATTATGTTTAGCAAAACAAAATTTCTCCAGATGGCCTTTGCGGCCACAATGCGTGCAAATATAAATTCTACCACTACCATACATGTATGCATGCTTGTGTGAGTGTGCATGTTTCCGTGCATGTGCATGATGAGTGTGTTTCCCTTGGGTTACTCCCTTGGGAAATCTAGATGCAAATTTGTTTAAGTCAAATGCACATTTTTAAGAGTTGAGTCCAAAACATCAACTCGCTTTTGGATCTCAATAAATTCATTTTTATTACTTGATGAAATGGGGCTTTTTCCTTTAGAAGATATTTTATAATTTTCAAAGTCCTTTTCATCTTATCAAAAGAGTTTTCTAAATTATTTTTCTCTTTTAAAACAATGTCAATTTTATTTTTCAACACATCATTTTTCCTTTTTAATTTCTTATTTTGAGATTGTGAAATCTCATACCTATGTTGTAATTCTTCAAAGAATTATGCAAGTTCATCCATAGTCAATTCATCATCTTCTATGGAGTTATCAAGAGTTACCTTTAGAGCATCGTCTCCATGTGCCATGAAGCACATGTGTGCGGCGTCGTTCTCCTCTTCGGATTCCGACTCCGTGTCGTCCCACGTTGCCACCATTGCTCTTTTCTTCTTTGGAGCATTCTTGGAGGTGGTAGCTTGAAGTGCGGGGCAATCGGCGATAAGATGTCCGATCTTCTTGCAATAGAAGCAAGGACCGGGTTCTTCTCTTTTCTTTTCATACCTTCCTTGAGGTCTCCCTCTTCGGAAGTTGCTTTGCCTCCCCTTCTTGTAGAACATCTTGCCCACCTTCCGGATGAGCATGGCGAAGTCCTCATCGCAATCCTCTGATGAGTCATCCTCTTCAAGAATGGTTGGAGTGGCTTTGAAGGCGAGCGCTTTCTTCTTGGGTGCCTCCCTCTCTTCTCTTACTTTCATCTCCATCTCATGCGTCTTGAGATTTCTGATGAAACCGGAGAAGTCCATCTCCTCCCTATCGTTGAGTTCCTTGAGGGTAGTAGCCTTTACTTCCCATGCCTTGGGAAGAGCTCTAATGACCTTCCTTATCTTTGGTCATTATCGATTGCGTCACCTAGAGAAGATAAAGCATTAGTAATCTTGGTGAACGCGTGAGCATGTCATCAATGCTCTCATTATCAAACATATAAAAGTTCTCATATTGAGAACGCAACAAGTCAATCTTAGATCTTTTGACTTGTGACGTTCCTTCATGAGTCACAATGAGAATGTTCCAAACTTCAAATGCGGATTTGCAATTAATGATGCGTGATAAATCATCCTCATTTAAGGCTTGGGTTAGGGCATATTGGGCTCTAGCATTAGCTTCATAATCCTTAGAGGTATCCTCGGACCATGAGCTCTCATCGGTAAGGGTTCTATAAATTCTTTTGTGATGGACCTAGCAACCCTAACTCCTAGGGATTTAAGGAAAAGGTTCATCTTGACCTTCCATATGGGAAAGTTCAAGCCATCAAACTTTGGTGGGGACTCGATGCTAGAAAAGTCAAGTGATGCCATGGATGAATAATATAAAGCACAATAAATGAAGAATGCAACTAATATAGCCAAATAACAAGGATCTCCCTATGGTGGTTAAACCAAATTGTAGGGTTAGGCTCTAATACCAATTGAAATCACCTAGAGGGGGGGTGAATAGGTGATGGCTATATGAAATATGGCAACAATGCGGAATTAAAAATTCTACTTGACAAATTGCTTCAAATTAAAATACTAGCAATAAACACAACAAGTAGTGCAAGAAATAAGGAGTTTGAGTTTAGAGAAAATTCGAGCAAACGCAAACACAAGTATATGTTTTCGAGGTTCGAGTCACGCTCTACGTCCCCGCCTTCACACTTGAAGGATTTCCACTATTGTTGATCCCACCGGATCTCCAATACAAGGACACACTTGTCCTATCTCTTGTGATGCCGCAACACCACCCGGAGCACACTAGCTCGCCTTGAGGCCGATGCCTCTACAACTTCACACAAGAAGAAAATGATCACACTTGATCGAAAATCGCTCACTTAGCACAATCCTATAACCAATATGTAGATGTAGAATTTTGGGATTGTGTAGTGCAAATATCTAGAGTGAAGTAGAGGTAAAGGCTTCAAAAGGGTGTTTGGAAATTTTGGCTTTTGGAAATCTTTTTCTAAAATGAAGACTTGAAAAATCACTTGTCAAATGTTGTAAAAATTGTTTTGTAAATTGGTGTCTTATCATGTTGAAGTGACCCACTATTTATAGGGGTTGAAAAACAGGGTAAGACAGCTAGAGAAGTTCGTTGGGGTGAGATCCCAACAAAATCTGTCAGAAAATAGAGCTATTGGAGTCTGTCAGAATTTCTGACAGCTGCCGGTCGACCGGGCCGGTCGACCGCCAACGGTCATATTTCTGACCGTTGGGGGACAACGGTCGACCACCCCGGTCGACCCAAACAAACAGAGAGCACTGTAAGTGCCCCGGTCGACCCGAGCGGTCGGCCGACGTGTACACATGCACAGCGTGCACGTCGGTCGACCCGGATGGTCGACCGGCTTCTGTCAGTTCTGAAAAATCAGACACTGCAGAAACCAGAACTTGGGTTTTTGGTTTTGGTCTTTTGGGTTGAGGTTTTGGACCTTATAAAAATAGGAGTATGATCATAAGTCACTACTCTAAAAACATTTGATAAAGATCCTCTTTGATAAAAACTTATTTTTCCAAAAATCAGTTTTTCCAAAACTTAAAGTTTCTAAACAATTTTCCAAAACATATTAACTCTAAAACTAAGTTGGAAATAGAAATTGTTTTTGAAGCTATGAATCAAACTAAAGTGTGTGTGTGAGTGACAATCCCATAACTCTACTTCTAACATCTAGGTTTTGACAAAACGTCTAAAAGAAAAGTAAAAATACAAATCTCGGACTTTTTCATTGTCTTGATCTTGACTAGGTCTTTTCTTCATGTCTTGATCCCGAAACTTCCTAATGTGCTTAGCTTGGGAATGCACATCTTTAGCGGCGTCCAAACTTGTGAGTCTTGATAGTGGAGCCGTCAAATCAACCTGTTTAACCTGAAATACTTTTAAAAAAAATTGTTAAATACATGACTAAATATGGTTTGTTATCATCAAAATATCCAACAAGATATAGGGCTAATGGCCTTTGGGCCAACAGAAAAGCCTTGTTCTCCACTGAAGGATCCACTTCGTTCCACACTCTGGGATCTGGATATGTAGGTCCAGGATTGTTAGAAAGTAACACAACGAGTACAAAAAATAAAGCCAAGTGTCGTGCATAGACAAACATAGTGTACCGGGTAATGTGTGTATGCTCAAGTTATACAAGCATAGATTAATCACAACAAAATAGTGTAACATGTAATCAGTACTAAGTCAACAGAGTGCAATCAGGTTATTATATTTATTATATTATTATTAAGACTCGTTGACCCGCACGTCTGGGTATGTGTCCCAACGTCTCAGTACACATACTTTCTCATATGAATAAGATAAGATTGGTTATTGAAAACTGATGAGGATCAACGAAATATGTTTAGAATAGGCCCCGTGTATATCCAGAACAACGACCTCATGAGTATCTGGTACTGAGGTGGACTCTGCCGCTAAGCAGATGAGACTTATTTGTACACCAAATAGGATTGGAATCTTTAGTAGGATGCCAGCACACCCCACCGGAACACCTAGTGGACCTCAGGTAGAATCAAAGTTTAGTTGCACAATGTAAACACATACCCATATTGATATCTATCAGTTTCATCCTGTGTAAATTGTCCAATTATTAGGATTGATGTCCATGATGATTTGTTTACGGAGATTAATATGATTGATATAGCATGAGGTACTTGCTTGAAACATGAGTGCATGATCTCTTGGTGTATAACATGATAATAATAGTTAAGTCCCCAATATATGATAATCATGAGTTATGAAAATAACTGATCATGTAACGTGGTACTGGATTTGAAGAAGTACAACAATACAAGTAAAATACCGGATCAATATATCATGTTAAATATGCTAAAATAATTAAAATAATTTATCAATTAAATTATTAAAAGGCCAGGTGGGGCTAAGCAAAGCAGGGGTGAAGCTAAGCCATGTACAATGAGGCTAAGCCAAAGGCGAAGCTAAGCTCACAGCACAAAGCGCTTGGCATACAACAGAGCTAGGCTCCTGCCAAGGCTAGCGTGCAGCGCTAGGCGCGTTAGCGCTCGGCAAAGCTATCCCTCGCGGCGAAGCTAGCGTATAAACGCTTCCTAATGCTAGCGGTGAAGCTAACGTCTACGGCGAAGCTAGCGCATAAGCGCTCTCCTAATGCACGCGGCAGAGCCACGCTCGCAGTAAAGCTAGCGCATAAGTGCTTTGTTAATGCTTGTGGTGTAGCTACACTCGAGCGAAGCTAGCGGTAAAGTGCTGAGCGTTATGCTCGCCTACAAGCAGAGTTAATAAAGTCCGAAGGCTGAAAAAAAAGCCCGAAGGATGAATACCACTAGGGTCACCCAATCAAGCAGTAATATAGGTGATACATCGTGAGGTACTCACATAAAGCAAGTAAAAGTACTCGCATGAAAAAGTACTCATCTAACGAATTCCCAAAGGCATGGTGAAGATGTCGGTGACTAAGGTGGTGGAGCTTTTACGGAGCTAGGTTGTGAGAAGGGGGAGGGAGAAGCAGAGAGATAGAGAGAGATAAAGAGTGAAAGAGAGAGAGATAGAGAAAGTGAGAACAAGAGAGATAGAGAGAATAAAAGAGAGACAAAGAGAGAATATGAGAGACAAAGAGTGACAACAAGAGAAATAGAGAGAGAATAAGAGAGAGACACAGAGAGTGAGTGCGTGGAGGAGGGGGAAAGAGGGTGTAGACTGAGGTAGTGGTGGTGCTGGCGGCCAGGAGGGGTGGCCGGCCTGGGTGGCGGCCTAGTGAGTTACGCAGCCAGAGGAGGAGGGGGTGGCTGGTGCTGAGGTGGTGAGCGCGGTGCGACAGAGGCTGGTCAGGGCGGTGGTGGCCTGGCTGGTCGGGGGTTACGTGGCGGAGAGCGGCCAGACGGGCAGAGAGGGGGTTGTGCAGGGTGGCTGCCAGTGGCTAAGGAGGAGGAGAGGGAGTGACAGTGAGAGAGAAGAGAGGGAGAGAAATGAAAGGGAGAGAATGAGTAAGTGGCAGAGTGAGGGATAGAGGGAGTGAAATAAGAGAGGAAGGGGAAAGAGAGAAATAAAAAAAAGAAAGAAAGAGAGAGATGGAGTAAATGAGAGATCGAGTACATGAGTGGGTGAGGGTGGATGAGTGTGCAGGGGGAGAGAGAGTGAGGATGCAGGGCAACGGGAGGTGACTGGGCGACATGGGGAGCAGGGAAAAAAGAAAAAAGAAAAAGAAAAGAAAAAAGAAAAAGAAAAAGAAGAAGAAAAGAAAAAAAAAAATGGGTTAGGCTCTGTCGGGCTTGGGCCGGGTCCAAATGCAATTTAAACCCCAATGATAATGAGAGAAACAAAATAAAATGAGCTAAAAATTTCGATACGCATCTAGGTATATATTCCAAGATCAGGGTGTTATAATCTACTCACCTTACAAATATTTCATCCTCGAAATGTTAAAAGGAAGGAGAGAACACAAAAAAGATTAGAGTTGACGATGACAATATGATAAAGCGGAGATAATAGGGAAAGATTACCAACTCAAGACATGAAAAGAAGAGAATAACGATCACAAGTGACATCTTCAGGGTTCCTGATCAGGGGGGCACCACATCCTACCACTACTTCGTCTAATGCCTCAGCCTCCTCTGCAGTCAAATTGTAAGTTTGGCTTCTATCGCGACCTACTCCAGCTCTTGTTCCTCTTTGAGCCTGATCATAGGCATGACGCTGGAGAGTAAGTGAAACTCCCCTGCCAGTAGGTCCTAGGTTCCTCCTTACTAGTGGTGCAAGAAGTGCTTGTGGTGCTAGAGCAACATTCCCTGTCCTCCTGAACGGACAATCACCTATCGAGAGATTTTTGGATTCACATATCAAGCGCGGTCCGTTAGCCATTCGGCAGTTGTGTCGGGTGTGTCTGAGTTTCTGGCAGTACCCACATACTGACTACTGAAGGCGAGGTTGGAATGAATGTTTGACCATCGGGGCACCAATGGGTATGACTGAGTCCTGTCTATCCATCTGCCAAAAAATTTGCTTCACTGACTCATCCTACTTCCGACTCTCTTTCTTTTCTAGTCCCCGCTCTACATCACGTGCTATAGTGAGTACCTAAGAGTGTCTTCAGCTGCTCGGGTATAAGGAGCATCGAATGTCCATCTTAGGCCCTGTTGAAATCTGCTGGCTCGGTTCTCCTCGTCGGCCACCATTTAGGGCACAAACCGGTTGAGTCTCAGAAACTCTTTAGTATTTTCATCTACAATCCAGTTCCTCTACTGCAACCTAATAAATTACTCTTCCATCTCCTTTTTTCCTAATGTAAGGAAGAACCTCTCGTTAAAACTCTTCGAGAACTGATCCCAAGAAATAAGTTTCTCCAGCCTTGCCTCTATTGCTAACCACCAAGTTCTAACCACATCTTTCAACTGAATCTGTAACACCCGATTCTGCAGGTACGAAAATGTTACTATGACGTATATACGCAGGGCAAAAATATGCTCACATATATACACTAAGCATTAGTACATGCAAGAATCAGAGTACGAAAGTACAGTAGTAATATACATTTCATCAATATAATACAAGTATACTATTATCACAGAGCGTGATTCAATATTACGTGAATATTATATCATCAAAAGGTGCAAAATATGATTAGTGATATATAAGGTACAAATAAGTAAGATACTTACGAGCAGCAAAAGGGAATCTCGAGAGCCAATCAAGAGGGGGTGGAAGAAAATAGCTACGGATGATCTACCGCTAATCCACCACGCTATCGATACGCAAAAAAGCTACACGGGAGGGTCCACTATGTCCAAGCTCGGGAATCTGAACATGCAGGTCCAAGAGCTGTCAGAAAGCAACACATCGAGTACGTAAAATGAAGCAAAGTGGCATGCACAGGCAAACACACGCGCAGCGGAAAGTGTGTCGTGTACTTAAGTCATGTAGACAAGCAAAAAACAGTAAACATATATAATAAACATAGAATCAATATAAAATCAGGAAGTAACTAAATCAGGAGATTAAATACAGTAGCACAGCTATAATATCTTGTAAGAGGCAGGCAATGTATATAATTAATAATAATCAATATTGTTTGTTATTTTAGTCATTCCCTGTCAATGCCACTGGCTATCCACACTGGAGTTCCTACTCCAGCAGGACTTATCTAAATCATGCACCTGGTATCATTACCCGAACAAGGGAGTGGTTAAATAACACACGTTCCTTATATTATTATTGTATACGGAGTGGTGCTGGTGTAATCCAATAACAAGAATATCAGAAATAATTACTATAACACAGAAATAATATACAAGTGGCGAGCAAGATAACTTAATTATACAATAATAGTAATATCAGTACCACATATTATTTTAATCATTTCTTTCTAGTGTCCCATGCCACTGGTAGCTCATATTGGAGTCCGCAATCCAATAGGACACATCTGAACTTTAATAAGCGAATATCATTATTTGGATAAAGAAGTGACTCAATAACACCCGTTCTTGAGATTATTATTATTTGGTAATTAAGTTATATCAGATGCATGGTAGTATGTCAGGACTCAGTCATACATGTACAGTTCAGTAAAAAAAATAACAGAAATTAATTCAATAGCACATGAATAGAATCACATAACTGGCGGGCAACGTATAATAATAATAGTAATAATAGTAGCAATAATAATAATCAGTAACATTTGTTAATTTAGTCATTCTCCACTAGTGTCCCATACCACTGACAGTTCACAGTGGAGCATGTAATTCCAGTAGAACTCATCCGAATTCTGATATGCAGGTACCATTATTTGAATGAGGGAGCGACCGAATAACATACACTCCTGATATTATTATCGTTAGGATCTTACGTGCATCGTGTACCGTAAAATGTATCAAGTGATGGGTCAGGAGGGCTGGCGTACCAGAAACACAGTTGTGGAACCTAGAGGTGGCCCCATGGATACAAAGAGGTGGGCCCCACCATATGTATAGTTTGACACTTTGCTCCGTGTGGCACTTAGCTCCATACACCATGTGCATACCAGCTGATAGAAATAATAATAGTGTTTAATTAGGAGTATGGAGGGTGCGATTATAGAACCTAGAGGTGGCCCCATGGATACTGATAATTATGATTATCATCTATATATTGTATCATTTTTATACCTATTTTATTACACATTTAATACTGCACGGGTGTTTTATTTATATTTATGCAAAAATTAGGTCAAGAGCACAAATTAGAGAAAAAAGATGAAAAAGTAGAAAATCAATGTTAAGAGATGGTTGCAATAATATATTTTAAGATTCAGACATCCAGAGACCTAATGACTTGCCAAAAGAGTCTATAATATATGAGAAAGCATCTATCATCAAAGTTTGAATTCTAAATAAGCCAAAATTCGGCTGGGTAGCTGAATTTTCAGCTACACAGCCGTCAACTGTTCAACAGAGAGCAGAAATCTGTTTTAGACTGAACATCTTTTAGTATTTTGATCATAACTTTCCTACAAGTATCCAATTCCAACGATTTAAGTTGCTATAGAAAGAAAATTTAAAGGGCTACAATTCTTCTGTTGAACTGTTTCCTAATTAAGTGGTTTGATGAGTCGTATTCAGTAATTAATACTAACTATCTGCAAATCAATTCAGGATTGAATTCCTACATCAAGTTGAAGTAGGATTAGAATTTTTAATGTGTTCCTAATTGTAATTGGCTCTGAGGTTTATATAAAAGGCTGCAATCTCTTGCAATTTATAAATCTAATCAATTAAAGCATAGAAACAACCTTTATAATTTAGATTTTAGTTTCTCTTTTTCTTATATAAAATTTTGACTTTTGGAGAAGAAATTCTAGTGTTAGAAGAAGAAGATCAGAGGAGAAGCAGCAATAAGGATTAAACGTGATTCTCAAATTGGTGTTATCCTTCTCTTTCTCTTTTAATTTACTATATGAAGATAGAAATCATTCTTATTATTTTGCTTTGCAATTTCTTTATCATGAACTAAATCTCCATAGCTAGGGCGGTGATGTAGGCAATTATTATGAAGATTTAATCTTGTTGTTTTGTGCTAGTTCTATGTTAGATTCTATGCATGTTAAATATTTTTCTTATTCTTCATGTTATTAATTGATGTGCACAATTATATAGATGGTTAGGTTTGAGACCGAGAGGAGATAATTTAGCAATACTTCATAAAAATAGAAATCACAACTTGATAAGTTGAGACGGAAAAGTCATGCAATCTTATAAAAAGATCGTGCTTAATGCTTCCTCTAACTTGTAAATCGACTAGATCGAGGATAGTAGGTTCTTGCAATAGAGGTTAGAATTAATATTGCTCGAGAGAGAATATTAGTTAAGTAAAAAATTTTCGATTGTTAACATAAATAGTATGTAGTTACTAGCACAATCAACTTATTAATTCAGATTATTAATTATTGAAATCAGTTACCCAAGTGATTTTCCTATCCAGAGACAACATCTTTCTTATTTATTTCTCTTGCAAATCTATATCTTTCCTTCAAATAAATTTTGAGTTAATACACAATTGGTACTTAATTAGATAACAATCGTCGGTTCGACACTCTACTCTATCACTTTATTATTTGTAAATGATTGATGCACTTACCAATTCGCAACATCAAGTTTTTAGCACCATTGCCAGAGATAGTTTATGTTTATTAATACCAATATCATTTGACTCAAGTTTTAATTTGAAAATTTTATCTTTATCTTTATCTCTATTTCTGTCTTTTACTTTTATTTCAGTCTATGGAGTACAACAACTATTAATGGTTCTCATAAAGATTGAGTCAATGTAAACATGTTCGTGGTGTGGAGGAAATCATGATCCTATGAATTATCCATATTTTCTCAACACCTACATCTATAATCCTGCTTAAGGGTGGCAATTGGGCCGTGCCGGGCCAAACCCGACCCGAGCACGGGTGTGACAAGGGACGGGTCGTGCTCTGCTCGGCCCGCCCGGCCAAAAGGCGGGTGGCCCGGCCCGACCGGGGTCCATAAATGGAACCCAGGCATGGCCCAAGGCCCGGGTACCCCGGCCCTGAGGTAGACCCAGGCCGGTTCGCGCCGGCCCGCCAATTATTAAAAAAAAAACTTTAAAAACTTTAAAAAACTTAAAAATCCAAAAAAAATCTTAAAAATTTCCAAAAATTACTTATTTAAGTTGTGATAAAATTAGTAAAGAATATTACAAGACGTGAAATAAAAGTATATATTTTTATTAATGATCCAATAAAATAGATAATATATACAAATACAATTGAAGTATAAATCAATTTTTTTTCAAATTTGTCATTAACACATAAAAAAGTACAAGTCTTCATTATTCATACATTTTTTTCAATCATAAATAAAAAAAATTCAAGTCTTCATTCATCTTCTGGTGAATCTTTTGGAGAATCTTCGATGAGATCGTCAATTTTAATTTGACTTCTTTTTTCTATATCCAGCCAATCCTTTTCGCATATTGTCATCTCGATCGCATCCAATGCCAGTCGGTTCCTCGCATCAGTCAGCACTCGACCACCTGTACTAAAAGCAGACTCCGAAGGTACTGTAGATGTCAGAGGAGTTACTAAATCACGTGCCATAATAGAAAGCACAGGATAAGTTGATGCTTGTGATTTTTACCATGCTAAAATATCAAAATTTTCAAATCCTGAGTCTTGATCGATTTCAAGAGTCACAGCACGTTGTATATAAAAATGAAGTTCATTTAAAGAGTCAGAAGTTCTAAATTTTTTGGAAGCTGATAAAAAAACTAAAAAATAATGAACTTCCACTACTAGAGGTTGAGAAACTTTAAGATGAAGAAGATTATTTATTTCATAAGTAGTTTAATAAAAATCATATAACTTATTTATAAAAGAATCAATATCTGCCCACATTAGACAAGAACTACCCTCATAATCCATCCTTTCATAAAAATTTTCAAGTAAAAATTTACATCCATTAAATTTAATCCTAGGATCTATAATAGCAACAAAATAAAAGATAAAAAAATACATAATAGAGAGGAGAAAGTATTTTTTGTAATTTTTATTTTGCAAAAAACACAAAAAAAACCTCATATAACCGTTAAGGGGGTTTTTCCAAAAAAAAATTGCAAACCCCCCCAACGGCTAATAGCCGTTGGGGTGTAGCCGGGGGCTTTTGTAAAAAAAAATTTTGCAAGCCCCCAACGGCTCGCCATTGGGCTCTTGTTCAGGTTATGCCGGGCCAGTTTCAGCCCAGCCCGGCCCGCTAATTCCAGGGCTATCATGGCCCACCAATCCCTGAGCCGCCAAAAGGCGTACCCGGGGCCGGCCCGCTGGAACCCCGGACCCGGACCGGGTTTAGCCTGGGTCCTGACTGGGCCAGACAGTGCCCGGGCTACCCCGGGCCGTGCCCGTGCAGATTGCGGGGTCGGCCCGGCCCAATTGACACCCCTAATCCTGCTCGAGAAAATTATCAAAATTCTTTGTGGAGCGACAACCATCATGTTATCAAGTCTCAATACTTTGTACCTTAAGAGAAGAAGTCAATTTTGGAAGACACTATGAAAAGCTTAAATAGAACTTTCGAAAGTTTTATGGAGTTTTCACGTTCCTTGAAAAGTAATTCTAAGGTAGATCACGAAGAGCAAAAAAAGAAAATCATCTCGGGGCAACACAAGAATTTTTGAAGAGGTCGAAGCACATGAGGATGAAGGATCAAGCGTCAAAGAGGCTGAAGCATATGAGGAGGAAGAAGAAAGCAATATAGAGGATCAAGTAAGTGATTGATGATTATGAGAAGAAACTTTTCTCAAATTCATCAATACACAAGATACAAGAGACATCATCCGAGACCACATACACTAATGAGGATACAGAAACTTGGAGCAAAAATTTCAACATCATATACCCAGAAAATTCGGCTACGCAGCCGAACTTTCGACTGGAAAGCTGTCCTCCTATTGAACTAGAGCTTCTGTTTGTTCTAGAACTTCTTCTAAATCTCCCAGCAAGCAGTGAAGAACCTAAAGTTGAAAAAGTTGTACAAAAAACTTGAGTTCCTTTCAAAAGAAAGAAACTTGACTTGAGTATCTATACTTTTGATGAGATACCGATTGAGCAATCTTTTGAAGAGATTTTGCTTGATGCATTATCAAGTTTTTACAATTTCAAGTATTTGTCTAAATATATTGGATGTGCCTCTTTGCAGGTTGAAGATGCTTTGCCACATGATGCTGCTGATGATGAGATGTTGTTGCATGAAAAGTTTAAAGAGGACAAATCAAAAGGAGAAAACAAAAAGGTAAGTGGATAGGCTCAACGAGAAGTTAATGAAGAGGTTGAGCACATCTAAATCTCCTTTGAAGAGAACGCATTGGGAAAGTGGTTCTCGCGGACAAAATCGATGAATAAAGGTTAGGAGATTAATTTATTGTAAATATGAATACTAATATTTTTTCTTTCTTTTCTTTATCTGTACCCTAGCCCAGAACCAGAGTTTCAAATTAGAAATAGAACTACAAGATGAACCAACTTGAAGAAACAAAGTAGCCAAAAACATTGAGGATCAAAAGAGTTAAAAGTATGGCTGGGTAGCTGAATTTACGACTATGTAGCTGAATAATTTATGAATTACAAGTTCAAATTTTTTCCAGATAAGTATTTCTTCAATAGGTTATTTATGAGCATGACTATTTTCTGCAAATTGATATACATGATTTTTATTGCTTTTACAAGTTTCAATTAGCATGCATTGATTTTTGAACGTAATACTTATTTGCTATTTTACATATGATATGAATTCATCTTATACTACATAAGGACATGCTAAGGTTATGTATGGGGAAGGGGTCTAGAATTGTTTTTTTACTTTTTCTTTTTTTTTAGATTAGAATATTTTTTATTTATTTCTTTCTTTTTAGGATTTTTCTAGATTTTTCTTCTACTAACTAAAAAATTTAAATTTTAGTAAGTTTATCTAAAGTTAAGGGATTTAGTGACTATATAGTTTGAATTGGATAGGGATATCAATTTGATAAATTCTTTAATTATTTGAGAAGAGATAAAAATTCTAAAAATTAAATACCATCTAGAATTTATCTACGTGAATATGCATCTTATCTACACTTTCATATTAGTTTAAGCTTGGGTCATGAGGATTACTTAATACTTGAAAATAAAAATAAAAAAAGAAGAAAAAACTTAATTATTGATTAGCTATATACTTTGGCCTCAAGAAGCCTTAGTATTTACATAAAAAATAGTTAGGTAACTTTTAAAAAAAAGAGTTAAAATTATATGTATTAACAAGACTATTGATCAATTAGTTAGGTATCTTGGCCTCAAGAAGTCTTGATATTTACACAAAAGAGAATTAGATGAGTTATATGAATTAAAATATATATATATATAATAAAAAAAAGAAGTGGTTAAAGGGCAACGAGTGGTAATACTTCGAAACTTCTATATTGTAAAAAAAAGTTTAAGTATAAAAAATTTGAATCAAAATTCCCAAGTTAAAAGCTATATCAGTTCACAAAGATGCATAAGATCAGAAAACTTAGAGAGGATAGTAATATATGCTAGGATATGAAATCTCTAGGATAAGAAGATAGGATTTCTTAATAGGAGATTGAACTTGAAAAATACTTATGGAAACTATTTAACTTATTTTCTAGTGATGCTTATTAATTTAAAAATATTTTTCTTTTTCTTTCTTCTTATATTTGTCCTTCTTTATTTTCACTTATCCTTATTTTTCTTTATCCTTATTCCTTAATCTCTTTATATTCTTTTCTTGAATTTTGTGAATTTGTGGGTATATTTATTGCAAAACCTTCATGAGACAACACTCGTCCACTAGGGTTAACTTAGGGGTTTAATGGTTTATTGCACATGCTAAGTGTAATGATTTCTACGAAAGTGAGTTAGGATTTTATTTTTTTAGATTTTTTAATTTTTATTTTTCTTTTTAGATTAGAATTTTGCTCGAGGACTAGCAAAAGTTAGGTATGGGGATGTGATAATTGTGATTATCATCTATATTTTATACCACTTTTATATCTCTTTTGTTACATATTTAATATTGCATGGTGTTTTTGTTTATGTTTATGCAGAAATTAGATCAAAATCACAAATTAGAGAAAGAGATGAAAAAGAAGAAAATTGACATTATAGAGATGATCACAGCAATATATTTCAAGATTTAGACATCCAGAGACCTAATAGACTTACCAAAAGAGTTTATAAGATATGAGAAAGCGTCTATCAAAATTTGTATTCCAAACAAGCTAAAATTCGGCTGGGTAGCCGAATTATCGGCTATACAACCGTCTACTGTTCAACAGAGAGCAGAAATCTGTTTCAGACTCGGATTTAGACTCGACACCTTCTAGTATTTTGATCATAATTTTCTCTACAGGAATTCAATTCTAATAATTCAAGATGCTACAGAAATAAGACTTAAAGGACTACAAGTTTTCTGCTAACACTATTTCCTAATTAAACGGTCTAATGAGTCATATTCAGTAATCAATGTTAACTATTTGCAGATCAATTCAGGATTAAATTCCTACATCAAATTGAAGTAGGATTAGAATTTCTAATGTGTTCCTGATTGTAATTGGCTTTGAGGTCTATATAAAGGGCTGTAATCTCTTGTAATCTTATGAATCTCATCAATCAAAGCATAAAAAGAAGCTTTGTAATTTAAGTTTAGTTTCTCTTTTTCTTATGTAAAATTCTGACTATTGAAGAAAAAATTCTGGTGTTTTAGAAGAAGAAGATCAGAGAAGAAGCGACAACTAAGGATTAGACGTGATCCTCAAATTGGTGTTATCCTTTCCTTTCTCTTTTAATTTACTATATGAAGATAGAAATCATGTTTATTGTTTTGCTTTATAATTTCTTTATTATGAACTAAATCTCCATAGCTAGAGCGTTGATGTAGGCAATTATTGTGAAGATTTAATCTTGTTGTTTTTGTTAGTTTTATGTTACTACTCCATTCTTCATGTTAGATTCTATGCATGTTAAGTTTTTATTCTCATTCTTCTTGTTATTAATTGATGCGCATAATTATATAGATAGTTAGGTTTGAGACTGAGAGGAGATAATTTAGTAATGCTTCATAAGACTAGAAATCACAACTTGATAAATTGAGAAATAAAAGTTGTGCAATCTTATAGAAAGATCTACCGTGCATAATGCTTTCTCTAACTTGTAAATCTACTAGATCGAGAGATTGTAGATTTTTATATTAGAGGGTAGAATTAATATTGCTTGAGAGAGAATATTAGTTAAGAAAGGGACTTTCCATTGTTAACATGAGTAGTATGTAGTTATGAGCACAATCAACTTATTAATTTGAATTATTAGTTATTGAAATTAATTGCCCTAGTGATTTTCCAATCCAACACCAATATATCTCCGTTTTTTCCTCTTCCAAATCTATATCTTTTCTTCAAATAAAACTTTGAGTTAATCCACCATTGGTACTTAATTAGATAACAATCCTCATGGGTTCGACTCTCTATTCTATCACTTTATTACTTGCAAACGATTTGTACACTTGCCAATTCGCAATATCAGATACCAAGAGGTGGCCCCACCACGTGTGTGGTATGACATTTTACTCCATGTGGCACTTAACACCACACACCGCTCCTTCGTGTCTGGGTAACAGGAGTGTCTTGTGATGTGATACAGGGACTATGCAAGTAACAAGTCAAGTGTCGAGTCAAGTGTTGTGATACCAGCAGTATAACTGTATAAATAAATACATAGTTACAACATCATGTAAGAACGGATCACACAATCAAGTACAAGAAAATACTATAAGGAAATATTCAAACTCTTCACATCCATAGTAATAATAATTATTATTATTAAACAACCAAGCGGAGCTAAGCGAGGCTGGAGTGAAGCTAACATTCAACACTAGACGCTATCACACTCGATGTGGCTAACGATCGCGGCATAGCTAAATGCACACGGCGAAGCGAGCGTTTGAACGCTATGCTAACATACATGATGAAGCCATGCTCACGACGAGACTATGCTCGGATGGAATTAGCGGTAAAGCATTGAACGCTAAGCAAGCCTACCAAGCGGAGCGTGTAAAAAAACAAAAGGTTTAAGCCTAGAGGTTATAAAAAAGCTTGGAGTCTAAGCCCGAAGGCAGATGTATAGCCCGAAGGCTGAGCCCGAAGTTTGAATAGAAAAACCTCCCGGAGGTTAGGCCTAACGGCTGCAAAGGAGTGAAGATGCCTGCAAAAGCACTTGAATGGGCACACGTATATATACAAGTATTCGCCTACACTATTACAAGCATTCATCCACGGATACAATATTCAACCCACAGAAGTATAATTACCAACTACAAAGTTATAAGCATTGAAACACAATACAATAACGCCTGCCAAATAAACAAGCACCCAAACACAATAACATGAACTCGTCCAAATACAGATAATGGTGCTCGCAACACAAAAAATAGTACTCGCCTAACAATAACTCGGTACGGTGGAAACTCCAGGGAATGCCGAAGGCATTAGCGCGTAACGCTCGAGGAGAGAGAAAATGAGAGAATGAAAGAGAGAAATATAAAGAGAGAAAAAGAAAAAGAGAGAGCGTTTGAAGGAGAGAAGAGAGAGGAAAAAGAGGGTGACTTAGGAGGAGAGAGAAAAGAGAGAAAGGGAGGAAAGAGAAAATTAGAGAGAATGCGTGAGAGGGAGAGAGAAACTAGAGAGAGAGAGATCAAAAGAGACAGAAAGGGGGCAAGAAGAAACAAAAGGAGAAGGAAAGATGATAAAGAGAGGATAGATAGAGAGAAGGGGAAAAGTATAGGAGAGAGAAAGGGATAGAGAGCCAAGGGCTAGCGCCAGTGCCAGATGGCGACCTAGGGTGGCCAGCCTGGGTTGCCGCTGGTGGTGGCATGCAACCACGGAGGAGAAGGAGGGAGTGTTGGTGGAGTGGTGGTGGGTGAAAGAGTTGGTGCTGCGTCAGGTGGTTTGAAGAGGAGGAGAGGGATGAGGATTTGGAGGTGGGTAGTAGTGTTTGTTGGTCCGAAGGCCCATCACTTTAGTTTTGATGATGATCAACTCATGTAGTTATAATACTAATGATCTTGTGTTTAATTAGTGACAGATTTATGATCAAGATCTTAGTAGGTGCATAGATTCAACAAAGGATTTGAAGTCAAGTTTTAGAGCTAGCACAGTTAGATCCAAGAGACATTGGATCGTGTTTGGACCAAGTCAAGAAGATGAGAAGGCGTCAAGTGAAGACTTCAAGAAGATGAAGACTTGTGTTTAGGTTTGTTTTCATAAGATTTTATTTTTAGATAAAATGTAAAGGATAGAATAGTTGGTGGATTGCTCAAGTATACATATACACACACACTCTTGATAGTTTTGTTTTTACAAAAGATTTTCTTTTAGAAAATTACATGCTTGGTTTTGGTATTCTAATTTATATGTTTTAACCAAAACCATGTTTAGAGCTTAATGTCAAAAACATAGATATTTCACCATGTTTGTGTAATGGATCATATCCATACACCATATGCTTTCAAAGTTGTTTAAATATCTTGTTTTTGTATTTGGTGAAGTTTTGAAAAAACAAGTTTTGAAAAAAAATCAAGTTTGGAAAAATACTGTTTTCATTTGAACCAATATTTCCAACTTACAAAAATAGTCCAAATCATTTATAACATGTCTTGATTTTGTGCAAGCATGTTTGGTTATCAAAGTATATTGGTAAAACTATTTTTGTAGATTTTTCAGTATTTTATGAGATTTTATTTCAACCAAAAAGACCAAGTTTTTAACATTGTTTCCTGGCTTCAGCCGGTCGAACGGGACGGTCGACCGCCGCTTGAAGTCGGCCGACCGTCACGGTCGACCGACTTGCACAGACGTGCATGCCAGTTCTGGCAGGAGGCCGGTCGACCGACCCGGTCGACCGTCCAGAGAGCTCTGCTCTCTGGAAAGGCCCCGGCCGACCGGGCGGTCGACCGGACATAGAGACTTGCTCTCTGTATCCTGGCCTCGGTCGACCGACCGGTCGACCGATGGCACAACGGTCTGAAATATGACCGTTGGTTGGTCGACCGGGCGGTCGACCGACAGTTCTGACATACCCCAACGGCTAGTTTTTCTAGCCCTATAAATTCAGGGGTTTGGATATTGTTTTTCTCTAAGATTTTTAGTGGACTTTGAGCCAGTTTTTCTCATTTCTTTAAAAGAGTTTTCTCCACTAAATTGAGAGCTAAGACTTCCAATCAAAAGGGAGTTTTTATCATGAGTGTTAAAAAGAGATTTCTTGAGTTTTCCTCCACCATTCTCATCCTTATTTTCTCACACAACACTTGAGCTATCCATTGCAATATCTGCCCTATATGGAGTTTGTTGTGAGAGGATTTTAGGTGATCAAGAGTTGTGATCACCAAAGTTCATCTTTGCTCTTTGAGGAGGCGAGCGTGTGTGTTCGCATTGTTTCGGGTCCTAGTGGGGACTCGGTGTTTCGGGTTCTAGTGGGAACTCGGTGTTTGAGGTGCGGCCTCAGCGAGCCGGTGGGCTTGCGGTGTGTACGGGCTAGAGAGTCCGAGAGCTTGTAGGTGTTGCGGCACCGAGGAGTGATCCATTGGGATCGATTATAGTGGAAATCCTTCGTGTGTCGAAGGGGGGGATGTAGAGCAAGTGTGCTCGAACCTCAAAACAAATCCCTTGTGTTTGCGATTGCTCACTCTCTCTCTCTCTTTGTCTCTTGTTTATATCTTGCATTCCTTTATTGTGTTTATCTTTATATGCATGATATACTTGTGTGCTTAATTGTTATACTTGCTTGGGTTTGTTTGCTAACACTTGTATTCAACCAAGAGAGCCATCGCGGCACCTCAACCCTTATCTAGGGGACTCTAGAGGAGTTTGTCCAGAGCCCTTCACGGGAAATTCGGCAACACTCTTGTGTTATACGTGGTGTTTAGTGTAAGAGTTTAGTTTAGGTCATAATAGTTTTTACTTCCGCATTATTTGACATTGAGTGACCATTAGATTAACCATCACCTATTCACCCCCCCTCTAGTTGATCCTTCAATTCGTATCAGAGCCAAGTGCTCTGAATTTGGGTCTCACAACCTAGAGTTAAAGATCCTCTTTTTAGGCTAATCACTATTTTTGTACACACACCATGGACTTCATGTCACCACCCATGTTTGACATTCTTAACATCCATATATGGAAGGTGAAGATGTCCTTGTACCTCAAAGCCCTAGGCATTCATGTTTATCTTGCCACAACTAATGATGCATATTGTTTAAATGGCAAGAATATTGAGGCTAATGCAAAGGCCATTCATGCTTTAAAATCAACCCTAAATGATGATTATTTTTCTAGGATTTCTAATGTTGATTCGGCTTTTGTAGCTTGGAACATCATCACCTCCCTCGGCGAAAAGGATCTATATTATGCCGGGAGCGATTCGGATGTTGGAAGCGACGCATCCAACTTGTGCTATATGGTCCAAGGGATAACCCCCTTGAGGTAACTGCCGAATTTGAGGTAGAAGATGAAAATGACATGTTATATGATGAGCTTGCTTGTTTTTGTCAACAATTACTTGAAAAATATGACATGCTAAGAAAAGATAATAAAAATTTGAAAAAGAATTTTGATAGCATGCTAAAGGAAAAAGATTCATTAGAAAATAAGGTTGCATGCATTGAAAAAGAAAATGAATTTTTGAAAAATGAGAATGTTTTCTTACTTTCAAAATTGAATGATCTTTGTGAAGAAACACAAATTTGACAAATAGAATTGTTTTGGTGGAAAAACAAAGGAAGTTGCTTTTCAAGAAAACAACTCTTTGAAAAGAAAAATTTTTGAAAAAGAAAAAGAAGTTGTTTCTAAAAAGAACAAGAAAAATAGTTTTATATCTCATCATGCTTTACATGCTACCACAAATGAGATAAATGTTTTGAAAAATAAAATGGATTGTTTGAGCTCTACTTTGAGTACATGTGCATTTAACCACACTAGATTGGAGTCTTTATTTTCAAAGAAACAAACTCCACATTCTCATGCACATCATCATGCATATGCTTATGTTGCACGCCACGATCATACACACACACACATAAGTATCCTAAGGAGTACAAATGTACACATTGTGACCGCAAAGACCATTTAGCAAAATTTTGTTTTGATAGATTACATCATATTTATTTTGCTAATCATAAAAATGTTTGGGTGCCTTACAAAGCTAACCCCCAAGGACCCAAGAAAAAATGGGAACCAAAATTCTCACCTTGTGTTTTTGATGTAGGTGAGGGCTCTCACACGACGTGAGAGAGATGGTGCCTTGATGGTGGATGCATGGACTTGAAGGACATATAATTCATGCACCGCTATCAAGGAGGTTTGGTGGGACAACCACCATGTTTGGAGTTTTGGAACATAGTTCCTTAGTTGGTAACTATTTCTAAACTCTTAGTTTATTTACATGCTTATTCATTTTTGACATCATATAGCATGTTCATGTTTTTGTACTTCATGTGGTAAATACTAGTTTAAATGTAGTTTTTATCAAAACTTATATTTATACACGTACAAATAGTGAGAACAAATTGATTCATATATGTTTACACTTCATGCTCATTTGTACCCACTATATGCACATGTATAGCCTAGTTTTGATGATTCTCTCATTTACACTTGTTTTGCCAATTTTCATGTTTTACTTCATGTATATGTAATTTTTGTTCAAATCTAATAAATATACAGGTATACCCCTTGAGTCATTTGCCTTCATGCAATATATATTATAGACTCTTTTATGTTTGGGATATGTATGCATATTGTTAGATTTAGATAAATCATACATATACCTAGAAGTTTATTGTTTTTAATGAAAAATAAATTTTCATATTTTATTTGATAAAATAAAATGAATAATTTATTTTGATCATTTTGAGCCTTAATGACTATTTTCATGAAAATGCTATATACATGATTCTTGTACACTCATACTTCATTTGTTTTGTCATGATTTTGATTCATGAACACTTTTACGAGCTTAATCGATCTTGAGTGTCATCTCTTGTGTATTTGGTATGATTCATGTAATACATATGATTTGGTTTCATGTTTTTGAAGGATCTTTAGTTTTTTTCAAAATATTAATTTAATTAGTTATTTATTCTTTAATGTTTATGAGATATACACATGATCCTATTATTGTTTCAATTGGTATCATTGAATCATTTCAATTGGTATCAATTTGACTCTATTTTTGTATATACTCATATTGTGTTTTCCTATATATGTATGTATCAATTTCATTTGGTATACTCATTTTTTATACATATATATGAGTTATTTGTGCTTGAGTTAAAATTGTTGTACATGTTTAAAGCACAAAGTTGTTTATGATAAGAAAATAAAAATTTTAAGAAAAATTCTCAAGATTTGTTCAAATTTTGTTTTATGATAAAAATCAAAAGTTTTGTTTTGTATTGCCCATATGCAAGGAGAGCTTAACATCTCTTCTACATATAGATTCATGTTGAGTGTATTGTATATTGAGGAGCTTGACAACTCTTCTCTATGTGATACACGTGTGTAGGGGAGCTTCACATCTCCTCTTATGCATTACATATTATACGTTATGTGAATTAGGGCTTGTCATCCCTCTTTCATGTAATGTATATGTGTAGGGAAGTTACTTTACCGTCTTCCTCTTCATGAATGTATAACGCATATAACCTTTTATTGACTTATTTGTTTACACCCCTTATTGGTCTCTTTGTTTATGACAAAAGGGGGAGAAAAATTTGTTGATTGTGTTTTTACCCCTTTGTTGATGATTGACAAAAAGGGGGAGAAAGATTTTGGATTTATACATGTTTTGTGAAAAAGGATTGTTTATGCATATATGTTTTGTTTTGCAAATAGGAAAAAAGAATTTGATTTGATTTGTTTTAATGAATGCTCATAAACATGTTTGTCTCCTAGCTTTGCATACATGCCATACATTGTATATTTATTTGTTTATTTGTGATGCATGAGTTAAGAGGGAGCTTCTTTGAGGCTTTACTTTAATCCATGCATATATAACTTCATGAGTTTTGTCATCATCAAAAAGGGGGAGATTGTTGGCCCGAAGGCCCATCACTTTAGTTTTGATGATGATCACCTCATGTAGTTATAGTACTAATAATCTTGTGTTTAATTAGTGACAGATTTATGATCAAGATCTTAGTAGGTGCATAGCTTCAACAAAGGATTTGAAGTCAAGTTTTGGAGCTAGCACGGTTTGATCCAAGAGCCATTGGATCGTGTTTGGACCAAGTCAAGAAGATGAGAAGATTCAAGTGAAGACTTCAAGAAGATGAAGACTTGTGTTTAGGTTTGTCTTCATAAGATTTTGTTTTTAGATAAAATGTAAAGGATAGAATAGTTGGTGGATTGCTCAAGTATACATATACACACACACTTTTGATAGTTTTGTTTTTACAAAAGATTTTCTTTTAGAAAATTACATGCTTGGTTTTTGGTATTCTAGTTTATATGTTTTAACCAAAATCATGTTTAGAGCTTAATGTCAAAAACATAGATATTTCACCATGTTTGTGTAATGGATCATATCCATACACCATATGCTTTCAAAGTTGTTTAAATATCTTGTTTTTGTATTCGGTGAAGTTTTGGAAAAACAAGTTTTGAAAAAAAAAATCAAGTTTGGAAAAATACTGTTTTCATTTGAACCAATATTTCCAACTTACAAAAATAGTCCAAATCATTTATAACATGTCTTGATTTTGTGCAAGCATGTTTGGTTATCAAAGTATATTGGTAAAACTATTTTTGTAGATTTTTCAGTATTTTATGGGATTTTATTTCAACCAAAAAGACCAAGTTTTTAACATTGTTTCCTGGCTTCAGCCGGTCGACCGGGACGGTCGACCGCCGCTTGAAGTCGGCCGACCGTCACGGTTGACCGACGTGCACAGACGTGCACGCCAGTTCTGGCAGGAGGCCGGTCGACCGACCCGGTCGACCGTCCAGAGAGCTCTGCTCTCTGGAAAGGCCCCGGCTGACCGGGCGGTCGACCGGACAGAGAGACTTGCTCTCTGTATCCTGGCCTCGGTCGACCGACCGGTCGACCGATGGCACAACGGTCTGAAATATGACCGTTGGCCGGTCGACCGGGCGGTCGACCGACAGTTCTGACAGACCCCAACGGCTAGTTTTTCTAACCCTATAAATTCGGGGGTTTGGACATTGTTTTTCTCCAAGATTTTAGGTGGACTTTGAGCCAGTTTTTCCCACTTCTTTAAAAGAGTTTTCTCCACTAAATTGACAGCTAATACTTCCAATCAAAAGGGGAGTTTTTATCAAGAGTGTTAAAAAGAGATTTCTTGAGTTTTCCTCCACCATTCTCATCCTTATTTTCTCACACAACACTTGAGCTATCCATTGCTATATCTACCCTATAGGGAGTTTGTTGTGAGAGGATTTCAGGTGATCAAGAGTTGTGATCACCAAAGTTCATCTTTGCTCTTTTAGGAGGCGGACGTGTATGTTCGCATTGTTTCGGGTCCTAGTGGGGACTTGGTGTTTCGGGTTCTAGTGGGAACTCGGTGTTTGAGGTGCAGCCTCGGCGAGCCGGTGGGCTTGCGGTGTGTACGGGCTAGAGAGTCCGAGAGCTTGTAGGTGTTGCGGCACCGAGGAGTGATCCATTGGGATCGATTATAGTGGAAATCCTTCGTGTGTCGAAGGCGGGGATGTAGAGCAAGTGTGCTCGAACCTCGAAACAATCCCTTGTGTTTGCGATTGCTCACTCTCTCTCTTTGTCTCTTGTTTATATCTTGCATTCCTTTATCGTATTTATCTTTATATGCATGATATACTTGTGTGCTTAATTATTATACTTGCTTGGGTTTGTTTGCTAACATTTGTATTCAACCAAGAGAGCCATCGCGGCACCTTAACCCTTATTTAGGGGAATCTAGAGGAGTTTGTCCAGAGCACTTCACGGGGAATTCGGCAACACTCTTGTGTTATACGTGATGTTTAGTGTAAGAGTTTAGTTTAGGTCATAATAGTTTTTTACTTCCGCATTATTTGACATTGAGTGACCATTATATTAGCCATCACCTATTCACCCCCCTCAAGGTGATCCTTCAGTGTTGGCTGGCGGCAAGGAGGGGATAGCCGCCAGAGATCGTGGTTGTGGGGTTATGGGGATGGTTGGACGATGGTAAGAAAGAGAGGGAGGTGGTGGCTATGGTGGAAAGAGAAGAAGGGAGAGAGAATAAGGGTTTAAAGGGAGAAAGAATGTGATGGAGAGAGAGAGAGAGAGTGGAGAGTGAAGGAGATGGTGGAGGTACGGAGATGTCACCTGAGTGGGGAGGTTACCGAAGAGGTGGGGTCGGCCAAGACTCGTCAGAGAGAGGTTAGGGGCCAGCCGGAGTAAGGAGGGGGCTGGCTAGGTCTTGGAAAAGAGAAAGAGATGAGAGAGAGTAGAGAGAAGGATTTTAGGACAGAGAAAGAGAGGAAAGGGGGTGATATCGGCTAGCAGAGAGAGGGAGAGGGGAAATGAGAAGAAGAGAAGAGAAGAAAGAGAAGAAGAAAAAAGAAAGGGAAAAAGGGTGTAGAAGATGGGGGAGAAGAAAACAAAAAAGAAGAAAAGAAAAGAAAAACAAAGAAATAAAAGTATAATAAATAACAAATACTAGATGTAACACCCCGCTCCCAGAATACGTACTTAGTTGCGTATTCAGATTTTTCAATCGTATTTTTTCGATTTACTTCCTGTATTTGTTTTGTATTATGAATTCTTTATATGATTGTTTTGTCTTGGATCCGGATTCACGGACCCGGAGTCAGCCCTAGTCTGAACCGAGGACCCGATCCTAGAGTATTGCTCGATTTGGACATTCTGATATTCCGATTTGACCGGTTTCAGTTTTAAACATCGTTTTCAATATTTTAGATTTTCTATGATTTTCTGGAATTTTCCTGAATTAAATTGAAAATCTTCAAAACCGGTGTCGACCAGTACCGCTGACCGATTCCCGGATTTTTAATTTACAAACGGATTGGAATTACTAAAAGTTCCTTTTTACATTATTTTTTAAAATCACATTTCCTATCTAAATACTTTTTCTGAGGATTTTATGAATTTATGAAAATTCCACCGGATTCGGTGTCGGCCAGTATCGCTGGTTGATTCCAGGATTTTTAGTTACAATTGGAATTGAATTTCTGAATTCCGCTTTCACTTTACTTCTTAAATCATATTTTATTCTTTAATACTTTTTCTGAGATTTTTCGGAATTTATCAAAATCCGGCCGACCCGTTGTAGACCGGTATCGGCGGTTGACTTCCGGATTTTAATTTGAAAACGGAATTTTATTTCTGAAAACTGATTTCATATTATTCCTCAGGATGACGTTTTCTACCTCCGGGTATTTTTTTGGGATTTTTCCGGAACAGTCGATATTTCGCGACCATATTATAATATTATTATTTTATCAAATCTTTTACTTTCTTTCTTTCTTCTTTTCTCTTCTTTTCTCCACCGACCCCAGCAGCCCATTCCCCTCCACGTGGGCGCCACCTACCCCTTTCCCATCAATCCCTACACTCCATCACATCCCTCTTCTTTTTCTTTTCTTTTTCTTTTTTTTTCCTTATCTTTTCTTTCTCCCTTCTCTTCTCTTCTTTCTTTTCTTCTTCTTCTTCTTCTTCTTCTTCTTCTCCATGGGCCGCCGACGCCCAAGCCCCAGCTTCCCCTCCGGCGATCGCCGGCGAAGAGGACCCCATCTCCTTCCCCTCTCTCTCTTTTTCTTTTCCTTCTTTCCTTTTTTTTTCTTTCCATTTTTTCTTCCTTTCCTTCCCATGGATCCGGCCATCACCATCATCGCCGGACCTCTCTTCCCTCCTCCGGGCACCCCCGGTGGGGGCTGACCGCCGCCGGCAGCGTGCCGGCGGCCTTGGGCGCGGCCAGGTGGCCTCCTGGCCCCCTGTGCGCGGGTGTGGAGGGGCAGCAGCCCCCTCCCTTCCTTTCTTTGGGGTGGCCGGAGGCCACCCCTGGCCTACGCCGGCCACTGAGGGCCGGGGCGGCCTTCCCCTCCGCCCTCTGGCCGCACTGCCGCGGCCAGAGCTTGGCCAGGCCAGGGCCTGTTGCCCTGGCCAGGGCACTGTTGGAGGGAGGGGGCAGCAGCCCCCTCCCTTTTTTTCTTCCTGGGTGGCCGCCGGCCACCCCAGCTCTGGCGCCCCGCCGGCGATCCGCCGGCGGCCACCTCCGGCCAGGGGGCTTCCAGCCCCCTGTGCGAGAGAAGGGGGGCTGCTGCCCCCGTCCTCCTCTCTCTCTCTCTCTCCTGTTCTCTCCCTCTCTCTCTCCTACTCTCTCTCTTCCTGTACCCCTCTCTCTCTCTCCTGAATTCTCTCTCTTCTCTCTCTACTTTCTCTCTCTATCTCTCTCTCACTCTAGTCCTCATCCTCTTTCTCTCTCCTGAGTTTCTCTCTCCAGATCCTCTCTCTCCTCTCTCTCATCTCTCTCTCTCTCCTCTCTTTATAATCTCTCTCCCCCTTTCTCTCTCTAGATCTCCCTTCTCCTCTGTAAATGGCTGACGAGGATCTCACCCCGTGTCCAGACAATCCCTTGATGCGGATCTTCGCGTTCTTATACCGACGCAGCGCGGAGTTCAGGCCCGCGTCTGCGTCCCTCTCGTGTCGACACGACGCGGAGATAATACCCGCGTCTGTGATCTCCTCGTGCTAACGCGATGCGGAACCCACGACCGCGTCCGCGTTCTCCACGCGTCCTGATTTGAACGCGGGTCTCGAACCCCGCGTTTGTGGCATCTTCGCAACGCGACTCCCGCGTCTGTGATTCCCGCGTCTGCTATTCCCGCGACGCGACTCCCGCGTCTGCGACCCCCGCGTCTCACTCGCAAAACCCGCGTCTCTCTGTGTACTCTCTCCTTCCATATATTTCTCTCTAGCTCTCTTTCTCTCTCTAGACTTCTCTCTTTCTCTCTAACTCTTTCCCTCTCCTCTTCACTTTCTCTCTCCAAATATTTATATATTATTATATTTTATGGCGCGTGCGCGAGTTCCTTGGATTTCAGACCTTTCGGCATTTCCGGTGATTTAGGCGAGTGTCCTCGCTCTCGCCTCCATTTGGGTTTCCCCGCTTCGTCGGGTCGATATGTATTTTATTCCATGTTTTCATGTATTATGTATTGGGCTGCGTCCCTGTATCTGTGTATGCCGAGTGCCAATGACTGGACATGTATTGCTCTGTGACGAATGCTTGTATTAGGGTAGCTTAATTCTTGTACATATACCATGCCTGTGATGTATTTTACTGCTTTATACTATGCGTGGCCGACCCTTTAGCCTCCGGTCACTCACTATCTCGAAAGAGACGTGATTGGGACCGTCAGGTTTCTCTGGACCCTTCAGCCTCCGGTCTCTCACTATCTCGAAGGAGACGTGATTGGGACCGTCAGGTTTCTCAGCTCCGTCTGATGAGCATACTTAGCGCTCACGCTTTATTCACTAAATTCGTTTAGGCGAGATGCTGCCGGATTTTCTACTCGTATCTTAAACCGAGTTGTCCCGGTAACCTCGCAGAGCGCATTAGTGTCTAAACTCTGTTCGCTGGCTATGCCTCCAGCTTGTTCAGCTCCGCCTGGTTATCATGATCAGCGTTCAGCACTTTACCACTAGATTCGTCTAGGCGAGATGCTGCCGGATTTTCAACTCGCACTTTAAGCCGAGTCGTCCCGGTAATCATGCCAGACGCTCCAGTGTTAAATACTGTTTGCTGTCTGTGCCTCCAGCTTGCTTAGCTCCGCTTGGTTGTGCTCAGCTACTATTCTATCACATGCCATGTACTTACCTGACATGCTTTACACATGCTACTATTTAATACCTGTTGCATTACCTGTCAACTGATGTATTATCACCTGACTCTAGACATGATACTTCTTGGCAAGACCTCTTGTTAAGGCATGACTTGCCACCGGACTAATATCAATCTTTTGACATGACTTGTCACCTGCTAAATATCATCCTCCTGTCATGCTATCACTTGACACCCGGCATGATATACTTGACTCTCATGATTATCACGATAACGGGAATGATGACCTGACATCTTGATAGTACAAACTGTACTCCTGTTACACATGTGATACCTTATAGTACGAACCAATACTCCTGATATACATGTATTCCTGATAATCCTGACTTGCTCTTGCTCATTCCCGAAATCTGATAATCATCTAATAAACCATAAAACTGGACAACTTGCATCTGGTCGGGGGAAACTTGCGCTGCGATCTATCATATGTGTTCGTGTTTACAGTGGTACTAGGCATGTTGTGCAACTAAAACTTCCGGTCTGACCTGTGGGCCTCCAGGCGACCGAGGGGAGTGCTGGCTCCCTCATTCCTGGTACCATCTTGATAAGGGCATTCCATAAGACCCTCCTGTACTCCTTGCGGCTGGTTCCGAGCACCAGTAACGGAACGTCATGGACCGTGGTCCCGGCAAGCACGGGACCCACTGTAAACATAGTTCGTTGATACCCCCGTTGGTTTCTAATAACAACCTTGTTTTACTCAGATGTGGATATATGTGTGCTGGGACGCTAGTTCACATATCTAGACATCAGGGTAAGACGAGTAATAATAATAATAAAAGATGCAACCATGGATCTATTGTATGCTTTACCGTTTGCTTCTATTGGGTTTTACATCGGATTTCCGGTTTTATGATTATTATTATATTAGCTGCTCATACCCTGCTTTATCCCTTGTCTTCTATTCCACCAGTCTCCTGTTCTTATCTTATCATACCCTGAGTACTTCCTGTCTAACATCTACTTGCTTACATGCTTCTGCTCACGACACGGTTTTCAATGCATGTTTATAATTCAGTTTTATCGATACACTTGTACTTATCTTAGCACGCCATCTGGCTTTTGTATCACCACTCGCCTGGGGAGTTTCATCTGACTCCCTTGGATCCTCATGTCCAGGTCATGAAGCTTGGAGCGTGTGGATTCCCCTAGTTGCTGATCAGAGTGGCGCAGCTGAAGTATGGATCCCCAGCAGACCGTCTGAAGCTCTATCCTTCCAGGCCCCCCTGTGTGCCTCTCGAGTTTTCCTTTTGTAAACTCGTGAGTGCCTGTGTACTGTTCATACTTGTACATCTCTTTGTAATCTCGCAATTGCGCATATCAGTGATGTAATATTCATGTAATATTGGATCACCTTGGTGATAACTTTGTAATTGTACTCATATGTTGGAATGTATAATGCACCATTTGCTTCCGTACTCTGATTCTTGCCTGTACTGATGCTTAGCGTATGTACGTGAGGGTATTTCTGACCTGCGTATATACGTTTCAGTAACGTCTCCGTACCCGCCGGGATCGGGGCGTTACAGGGTGGTATCAGAGCCTAGGCTCTCACATCCTCAGTACGTCCAGACAGCAAATTAATGGTAAAGAAATTTGCAACTGGAATTGCTTGAGTCCTGTTTATACACTCCAACTACAAGTGCAGAGTTATCTATTCATTCTTGATCATCTTTCCTTTGATTCCTAGTCCCTTCCATATATCCACTGTTTTGATTTTTCGTAGCCTTTATACCAACTTAAGATATGGATAGACTAGAGAGGTAGCGGCTGGTTCTGAGTGAAGCTATGATATGATCTCTTCGGCTAAGTCTATGAAGCTCGGGTATTCTCAGGATTGATCTCGAACGGGTTATCTTTCAGAAGTCAGTAGTCGGGATTCTCTACGGATATTCTATATCTCGGCTATATCTTTCAGAGTGATCGATGCTTGGTCTTCGAAATTCTTAACTATCGGTCTTCTTTATTATGCTCAGGACTATCGGGTTTTCTTATCTTTAATATTCTGGCTCATCCTTAGAGTGACATTAAGTATGCAGTACAGCGGGAATTCTATTGCAAAGCTGTGTTATCAGTTAGTATTATTCGGCATTGTTCGAAGATTTATTCGGCCGGAAGTGCAGAGGATATCTATATTCTGATTATTGTTCAGTCAACTTGAGAGCCCTAATTATAGTGCTTCATATCTTGAGTGGTATAAGTTCCGCCCTTGTCCTCCTTGTGTTCAATTTACCCCTTATCGAAATTGCGAGGACGCAATTTTTTGTAAGGTGGATGGATGTAACACCCGCTCCCAGAATACGTACTTAGTTGCGTATTCAGATTTTTCGATCGTATTTTTCGATTTACTTCCTGTATTTGTTTTGTATTATGAATTCTTTATATAATTGTTTTGTCTTGGATCCGGATTCACGGACCCGAGTCAGCCCCAGTCTGAACCGAGGACCCGATCCTAGAGTATTGCTCGATTTGGACATTCTGGTATTCCGATTTGACCGGTTTCAGTTTTAAACATCGTTTTCCAATATTTTAGATTTTCTATGATTTTCTGGAATTTTCCTGAATTAAATTGAAAATCTTCAAAACCGGTGTCGACCAGTACCGCCTGACCGATTCCCGGATTTTTAATTTACAAACGGATTGGAATTACTAAAAGTTCCTTTTTACATTATTTTTTAAAATCACATTTCCTATGTAAATACTTTTTCTGAGGATTTTATGAATTTATGAAATTCCACCGGATTCGGTGTCGGCCAGTATCGCTGGTTGATTCCAGGATTTTTAGTTTACAATCGAAATTGAATTTCTGAATTCCGCTTTCACTTTACTTCTTAAAATCATATTTTATTCTTTAATACTTTTTCTGGGATTTTTCGGAATTTATCAAAATCCGGCCGACCCGGTGTAGACCAGTATCGGCGGTTGACTTCCGAATTTTTAATTTGAAAACGGGATTTTTTTCTGAAAACCGATTTCATATTATTCCTCAGGATGACGTTTTCTACCTCCGGGTATTTTTTTGGGATTTTTCCGGAACAGTCGATATTTCGCGACCATATTATAATATTATTATTTTATCAAATCTTTTACTTTCTTTCTTTCTTTCTTTTCTCTTCTTTTCTCCACCGACCCCAGCAGCCCACTCCCCTCCACGTGGGCGCCACCTACCACTTTCCCATCAATCCCTTCACTCCATCACATCCCTCTTCTTCGTTTTCTTTTCTTTTTCTTTTTCTTTTTCCTTATCTTTTCTTTCTCCTTCTCTTCTCTTCTTTCTTCTTCTTCTTCTTCTTCTTCTCCATGGGCCGCCGACGCCCAAGCCCCAGCTTCCCCTCCGGCGATCGCCGGCGAAGAGGACCCCATCTCCTTCCCCTCTCTCTCTTTTTCTTTCCTTTCTTTCCTTTTTTTCTTTCCATTTTTTCTTCCTTTCCTTCCCATGGATCCGGCCATCACCATCATCGCCGGACCTCTCTTCCCTCTCCGGCACCCCGGTGGGGGCTGACCGCCACCAGCAGCGTGCCGGCGGCCTTGGGCGCGGCAGGGGGCCAGGAGGCCCCCTGTGCGCTGTGTGGAGGGGGCAGCAGCCCCCCCCTTCCTTTCTTTGGGGTGGCCGGAGGCCACCCCTGGCCTACGCCGGCCACTGAGGGCCGGCGCGGCCTTTCCCTCCGCCCTTTGGCCGCACTGCCGCGGCCAGAGCTTGGCCAGGCCAGGGCCTGTTGCCCTGGCCGGGGCACTGTTGGAGGGAGGGGGCAGCAGCCCCCTCCCTGTTTTCTTCTCTGGGTGGCCGCCGAACACCCCAGCTCTGGCGCCCCTCCGGCGATCCGCCGGCGCCACCCTCCGGCCGGGGGCTTCCCCCCCCCTGTGCGAGAGAAGGGGGCTGCTGCCCTGCCCCTCTCTCTCTCTGTTCTCTCCCTCTCTCTCTCTCTCCTCCTCTCTCTCTCTCTCCTACTCTCTCTCTTCGTACCCCTCTCTCTCCCCTGAATTCTCTCTCTTCTCTCTACTTTCTCTCTCTCTATCTCTCTCACTCTAGTCCTTCACTCTTCTCTCTCTCTCATCTCTATTCTCTCGTTTCTCTCTCCAGATCCTCTCTCTCATCTCTCTCTCTCTCCTCTCTTTATAATCTCTCTCCCCCTTTCTCTCTCTAGATCTCCCTCTCCTCTGTAAATGGCTGACGAGGATCTCACCCCGCGTCCAGACAATCCCTTGACGCGGATCTTCGCGTTCTTATACCGATGCAGCGCGGAGTTCAGGCCCGCGTCTGCGTCCCTCTCGTGTCGACACGACGCGGAGATAATACCCGCGTCTGTGATCTCCTCGTGCTAACGCGATGCGGAACCCACGACCCGCGTCCGCGTTCTCCTCGCGTCCTGATTTGAACGCGGGTCTCGAACCCCGCGTTTGTGGCATCTTCGCAACGCGACTCTGCGTCTGTGATTCCCGCGCGTCTGCTATTCCCGCGACGCGACTCCCCGCGTCTGCGCCCCCGCGTCTCACTCGCAAAACCCGCGTCTCTCTGTGTACTCTCTCCTTCCATATATTTCTCTCTCTAGCTCTCTTTCTCTCTCTAGACTTCTCTCTTTCTCTCTACTCTTTCCCTCTCCTCTGCACTTTCTCTCTCCAAATATTTATATATTATTATATTTTATGGCGCGTGCGCGAGTTCCTTGGATTTCGGACCTTTCGGCATTTCCGGTGATTTAGGCGAGTGTCCTCGCTCTCGCCTCCATTTGGTTTTCCCCGCTTCGTCGGGTCGATATGTATTTTATTCCATGTTTTCATGTATTATGTATTGGGCTGCGTCCCTGTATCTGTGTATGGCCGAGTGCCAATGACTGGACATGTATTGCTCTGTGACGAATGCTTGTATTAGGGTAGCTTAATTCTTGCACTATACCATGCCTGTGATGTATTTACTGCTTTATACTATGCGTGGCGACCCTTCAGCCTCCGGTCACCTCACTATCTCGAAAGAGACATGATTGGGACCGTCAGTTTTTCTCTGGACCCTTCAGCCTCCGGTCTCTCACTATCTCGAAGGAGACGTGATTGGGACCGTCAGTTTTCTCAGCTCCGTCTGGTGAGCATACTTAGCGCTCAGCGCTTTATTCACTAAATTCGTTTAGGCGAGATGCTGCCGGATTTTCTACTCGTATCTTAAACCGAGTTGTCCCGGTAACCTCGCAGAGCGCATTAGTGTCTAAACTCTGTTCGCTGCCTGTGCCTCCAGCTTGTTCAGCTCCGCCTGGTTATCATGATCGCGTTCAGCACTTTACCACTAGATTCGTCTAGGCGAGATGCTGCCGAATTTTTACTACTCGCACTTTAAAGCCGTCGTCCGGTAATCATGCCAAGCTACGCTTCAGTGTTAAATACTGTTTGTTGTCTGTGCCTCCAGCTTGCTTAGCTCCGCTTGGTTGTGCTCAGCTACTATTCTATCACATGCCATGTACTTACCTGACATGCTTTACACATGCTACTATTTAATACCTGTTGCATTACTTGTCAACTGATGTGTTATCACCTGACCTCTAGACATGATACTTCTTGGCAGACCTCTTGTTTAGGCATGACTTGCCACCGGACTAATATCATCTTTTGACATGACTTGTCACCTGCTAAATATCATCCTCCTGTCATGCTATCACTTGACACCCGGCATGATATACTTGACTCTCATGATTATCACGATAACGGGAATGATGACCTGACATCTTGATAGTACAAACTGTACTCCTGTTACACATGTGATACCTTATAGTACGAACCAGTACTCCTGATATACATATTCCTGATAATCCTGACTTTGCTCTTGCTCATTCCCGAATCTGATAATCATCTAATAAACCATAAAACTGGACAACTTGCATCGGGTCGGGGGAAACTTGCGGCTATCAATATGTGTTCGTGTTTACAGTGGTACTAGGCATGTTGTGCAACTAAAACTTTCCGGTCTGACCTGTGGGCCTCCAGGCGACCGAGGGGAGTGCTGGCTCCCTCATTCCTGGTACCATCTTGATAAGGGCATTCCATAAGACCCTCCTGTACGCCTTGCGGCTGGTTTCCGAGCACCAGTAACGGAACGTCATGGACCGTGGTCCCGGGCAAGCACGGGACCCACTGTAAACATAGTTCGTTAATACCCCCGTTGGTTTCCAATAACAACCTTGTTTTATTACTCTATGTGGATATATGTGTGCTGGGACGCTAGTTCACATATCTAGACATCAGGGTAAGACGAGTAATAATATAATAAAAGATGCCAACCATGGATCTATTGTATGCTTTACCGAGTTTGCTTTCTATTAGGTTTTACATTGGATTCCAGTTTTATGATTATTATTATATTAGCTGCTCATACCCTGCTTTATCCCTTGTCTTCTATTCCATCAGTCTCCTGTTCTTATCTTATCATACCCTGAGTACTTCCTGTCTAACACTACTTGCTACATGCTTCTGCTCACGACACGGTTTTCAATGCATGTTTATAATTCGGTTTAATCGATACACTTGTACTTATCTCAGCACGCCATCTGGCTTTTGTATCACCACTCGCCTGGGGAGTTTCATCTGACTCCCCTGGATCCTCATGTCCAGGTCATGAAGCTTATGTCCAGGTCATGGAGCTTGGAGCGTGTGGATTCCCCTAGTTGCTGATCAGAGTGGCGCAGCTGAAGCATGGATCCCCAGCAGACCGTCTGAGCTCTATCCTTCCAGGCCCCCCTGTGTGCCCTCGAGTTTTCCTTTTGTAAACTCGTGAGTGCCTGTGTACTGTTCATACTTGTACATCTCTTTGTAATCTCGCATTGCGCATATCAGTGATGTAATATTCATGTAATATTGATCACCCTCTGGTGATAACTTGTAATTGTACTCATATGATGGAATGTATAATGCACCATTTGCTTCCGTACTCTGATTCTTGCCTGTACTGATGCTTAGCGTATGTACGTGAGGGTATTTCTGACCTGTGTATATACGTTGCAGTAACGTCTCCGTATCCGCCGGGATCGGGGCGTTACACTAGATAAATGAGTCGGGCTCATGGCTCGAACTGGGCTCAGATCCAGGTCTGGGCTCAGGGCCCTAGGATTGAAATGAGCTCATGTTTACAAAATACGGCCAAATACTAATAAAAAAATATGAGAAAATAGAATAATATGAGCAAAACTTTAGGACATGTTCTGGGTTCGTATCCTGGGATAGGGTGTTATAAAATCTTGGCCACTTCTACCTGGTTCTGGTCAGCGATCCGGGCTGTCTTCAGGAGATCAGTCATGTCAATTAACCACTACTCTGCATCTAGAGGCTCTCGGTACCAGAAAAGTGGTCAGCTGCAGTCTTTTAAAATCTGATACATTTCTTAGCCTCTGATCTTGGGGTGCAGTCACCATCCTTGACGTAGGAGCTCAACCTGCTGTAACTTTCATCATACCCTGAAGTATCCTCATCAGCTCGGTATTCTCCTCATTAGCACCATTACGGAAGAGGCGGCACTGTTATAATTTCCTCATCGAATTAACGGAGTTGGTCAAAAGATGATCAAAAACTGAAAAGTGAAAGATGAAAAGGTTTTAAGGATTCAAATGACTGGTTTACCAGGAAGGAATTGATAACATTGTATTGTGATTGAATGTATGATCATGATTCGTGCATTCCAGCTGCAATTAATCTCTCATAATCTGCCGACTAGATTGTACTGAAGGTAAGAACCTAGGCTTTGATACTAATCTGTAACGCCCGCGCTCCCGGCGGGAACCAGAGATGCTACTACTGCAACGTACATACACAGGGCTGGAATACCTAGCATATGTACGATATGCATCAATACAATACATGAGTCAGAGTAAGAAAGTACGGTGATAATATACATTCCAATAGAAAGAGTACAAATACATAATTATTATAGAGTTGTGACTTAATATTACATGATATACATCACCAGTGGGCATAAAAGTAAGATTATAATATAAAAAAAAGACTGAAGATGCTCATGAGCTGCAAAAAGGGAACTCGCGAGCGGGTCAAAAGGAGGTAGAATGGAGAATGATCTATTGCTGATTCGCTTGCTCCACAAGAAAAGCTTGATCCTTTACTAAAGGATCCTCTTCGTTCCATGCTCCGTGATCTGGACATGATGGTCCAGGTTGTCAGAAAGCAACCCTATGAGTACAAAAAAATAAGTGGACCGGGGTAATGTATCGTGTGCTCAAGTCATACAGCATAGACTAATCATAACAAAGCAGTGTACATGGAATTAGTACTAAGTCAATAAAAAGCAATCAAATTATTATTATTATTACACTTTATCGACCCGTATGTTTGGGTATGTGTCCCAAGCGTCCCTGTATACATACTTCCCATATGAGTAAGACAGAGTTGGTTATTGAGAACTGATGAGGATCAATAAACTATGTTTAGAATAAGCCCATGTATATCTGGGACACAACGACCTATGAGTGTCAATTACTAAGCTGGACCCCGCCACTAAGCAGATGGGACTTAGTTGTATGCCCAAACAGAATGAAATCTTGAGCAGGGGTGCTAGTACCCCCACTTGAACACCTAGTGCCCCTCAGGTAGAACTGAAAGTCAGTTACACAACATTTAACCATTGTAACACGTACCCATATTGATATCCATCAGTTTTTTCTGCATCCTGGTATAAGTTGTCTAATTATTTAGATTGGTGCTCATGATGATCTGTTTACGGAGATTAACATGATTGATATAGCATGAGGAACTTTCTTGAAACCTGAGTACTTGATCTCGTTGTGTATACAAGATAATAATGTTAAGTCCCGATTATGTAATAATCAGGAGTCATGCAAATAATTGTGTCATGTGATGGGATACTGGATTTGAAGAAGTACAACAAAACATAAAAATACAGGATCAAAACATCATGTTATGTGCTAAAATAATTAAAATAATTTATCAATTAAATTATTTAAAGGCCAGGAGGGGCTAAGCAAAGCTGGGGGCGAAGTTAAGACGTGTACGGCAAGGCTAAGCCATAGGCAAAGCTAAGCTCACGCAAAGCACTTGGCACATGACAGAGCTATGCTTCTTGCGAGGCTAGTGTGCAGTGCTATGTGCTAATCGCACGGCGAGGCTATCGCTCACGGTGAAGCTAGCATATGAACGCTTACTAACGCTCGCGGCAAAGCTAATCTCGCAGCAAAGCTAATGCTTGCGATGAAGCTAACGCTTGCGGCGAGCTAACGCTTGCGGTGCAGCTAGCGCGTAAGCACTCGCTAGTTGCGGAGCCACACTTGGTGAAACGAGACACTCATGGCGAAGCTAGTGCATAAGCGCTTTGCTAATGCTCGCGGCGAACTATGTGATGTGGCAAATTGGCAAGTATACAAAAATTGTTACAATAAGTAACAAATATAATTTCGACTCAAAAGATTGTTATCTTATTAAGTACCAAAAGTGTTTTGACTCAAAACTTTATTTGGAAGATGGATATAGTATAGAGAAGCAAAGTAAAGTAAAAAGATGTTGGTTTGGATAGGAAAAATACTAGAAATTGATTTCAATAAGTGAATAATCTAATGTAACAAGTTAATAATCTAATTTAATAAGTTGATTATGCTAGTAACTGAAAGCAACACTTAGAGGGGGGTGAATAGGTGTATGGTTAATCTAATGACAAATGATGTAGAATTAAAAACAAAATACAACACTTATATGTAACCAAAGAGTGTAGCCGAATTCCCGGTGAAGGGCTCTGAACTATCTCCTCTAAATTCTTCTAAATAAGAGTTGAGGTGCTATATGAAGCTCTCTTTGTTGAACACAAGTGAGGCACACAAACAAATCCAAGCATACAAATGATATGGAAAATATGAAGGCACAATATAAGAGAGAGAGTTAGAGATACTGGATCAAACGCAAACACCAGGATATGTTTCGAGGTTCAAGCACCCAGCGCTACGTCCCCGCCTTCACACAAAAATATTTTCACCATAGCGTCCACATAGGACTTCCCACACATGGCCTCCACTGAGGATTTGGGTAATGCAACTTGGGAGTACACAACTCCTCTCTCAACAAATACAACCTCTCACTAAGAGGCTAGGCACAAAGACAACACAAGATCAACCTCTCACTAGAGGGATACCACAAACTCAATCACCTCTACACTTAGAGGGAAAGGCACAAATCCAGCAAAGAAAAGGGTTTACAATACTTGGTGGTTCAACAACCACAAACACAATTTTTCTCACTAAACAAGATCCTATAAATAGGATAGATATGATAAGCTCAAGTGTGAGAAACTAAAGAGTTTGAAAATCAAAAATATAAGGAAAAACTCTTGGGAAAGCTTCTAGAATAGCTATAGAAATGAAGATCAAAAATCAATACCAAAGACTTCTCCTTTTCTTAATTTTTCCAACCCTTTT
>JAVJIF010024047.1:0-64984 GCA_038442645.1 Agave tequilana | reverse complement strand
AAAAATATGATATTGAAACTATATTGAAGAATATTGTATATGGATAGAATCCAATATACATAAGATATGTATCTATATTTTTGACATGAAATCCAAAACCGGTTAAATCGAAATCAAACATATAAACTTCAAACTTGTTTTTTGTGTGTGCGTGTGTGTGTGTGAACTTGAGCATATCAACACTATCTACCTTTACACAAGATCTAAACTAAACAAAACAAACCGAAGTCTTCTTATCTCCAAGCCGACTTGATCCAAACGCGATCCAACGAGCTTGACTCCAACTGAGTGCTAGATGTGATCTTGACACGCGAGCTCTTAAATCTACATGTGTTATCCCCAAAACTCTTTTGTTGAAGTTAAACACCTACTAAGATCTTGATCAAATATCTGAGACTAAATAAATACAAGATCATTAGTAAATTATAACTACATGAGTTAATCATCATCAAAACTAGAGTGATGGGCCTTTGGGCCAACAATCTCCCCCGTTTTGATGATGACAAAACTCATGGAGTTATATGTGCATGGATTAAAGTTAAGCTTCATAGAAAATACACCTAGAGGGGGGGGTAAATAGGTGTATGGCTAATCTAATGACAAATGATGTGGAATTAAAAACTATTTGTAACACACTATATGTAACCAAAGAGTGTAGCTGAATTTCCAGTGAAGGGCTCTGGACTAACTCCTCTAAATTCCTCTAAATAAGAGTAACGTGCTATATGGAGCTCTCTTGGTTCAACACTAGTGAGGCACACAATCATTACCAAGCATATATAAGATATGACAATGTGATGCAATACAAGATATAAGAGGAGAGAGAGAGTTTAGAGATAGTGGATCAATCGCAAATACCAAGATATGTTTCGAGGTTCGAGCCACTGCACTACATCCCCGCCTTCACACAGAAGTATTCCACTATACGTCCACACAGGACTTCCCACACAAGGAATCTCCTCTGAGGATTTGGCAAATACAACTAGGAGTACACAACTCCTCTCTCCAAAAACACAACCTCTACATAAGAGGCAAGGTACAACAACAATCACCTCTCACTAGAGGGATAAGGCACTAAGTCAAACAATAACAATCACCTCTACACTTATAGGGATAGGCACAAAGTGAAAACACCAACAATCACCTCTACACTTAGAAGGATAGGTACAAAGCCAAAACACCAACCTCAATCACCTCTACACTTAGAGGGATACCAACAAACTCAAACTCCGCCACAATCACCTCTACACAAGAGGGATAAGGCTCTAAGACAAAACTCTAGCACAATCACCTCTACACAAAAGGGATAACAACAAACCCAAATCACAACCTCCTCTATACTTAGAGGGACAGGTACAAAGCCGAAGCAAAGAAGAAAGATAACAACTTAGTGATCACAAAGATCACAAATAACTTTGTGATCACAAAGACCACAAACAAATTTTCTCACCAAAAACAAGATCCTATAGATAAGATAGATATGATAGCTCAATTGTGAGAAATCAAGGTATTTAGAAATCAAAATACAAAGAAAAATACTTGAGAAAAATGCTAGATAAGGATAGAAATGAAGATCAAACTCAATATCCAAAATACTATATTTTTTATTTTTGTCAACCCTTAAAAATAAATAAAGGTAGATCTTTTTAACCCAAAAACTCTTTGAAATCTTGCTGCTAAAACACTAGTAAAGATGGAAAAAAAAATTGCTCTCTAAAAACTTGTATAATACAGCCCAAGAGGGGGCTATTTATAAACCACCAAAAAATCTGCCCGTTGGTAGCAGGAAAGGGCAAAACTGCCTTTTCGGTCAACCGCCCGGTCGACCGGCGCAACGGTAATATTTCTGACCGTTGTGTCACCCGGTCGACCGGCCACAGCCATAGGTCGACCGCCCGGTCGACCAGCCAGCACCCGAGAGTGGGGTGCTTTCAGTCGGTCGACCGCACGGTCAACTGACCGTTGTGGCTGGCCTTTGTGCACGTCTCGTGCACATCGGTCGACAGACCACTGGTTTGGTCGACTGATCTAGTTAACCGCCAGCTGATCTGGCTGGGGATTTATAGGATTGAAACTTAGGTATTTTAATTTTAATTAAATCCCATAAAATCACATAAATTTTACAAAAATAAGTTCTTTTAATATCTTTGAATACCAAACATGTGTTATCAAAAATCAATACATATTACAAACTATATGAACCATTTGTGTGATATTGAAACTTGGCCTTTAAACAAAAAACCGTATTTTCCAAAAACCAACTTTGAAATGGAAAACCGTTTTCTCCAAAACTCATATGGATATAAAAACATGATATTGAACTATATTGAAGGATATTGTATATGGATAGAATCTAATATACATAAGATATGTATCTATGTTTTTGATATAAAATCCAAAACGGTTAAACTGAAACCAAACATATAAACTTTAAACTTTTGTGTGTGTGTGTGAATTTAAGCATATCAACACTGTCTACCTTTAAACTTTAAACTTTGTGTGTGTGTGTGAATTTAAGCATATCAACACTGTCAACCTTTATACAAGATCAAACTAAACAAACCGAAGTCTTCTTGTCTCCAAACCGACTTGATCCAAATGCGATCCAACGAGCTTGACTCCAACCGAGTGCTAGATGCGATCTTGACGCGCGAGCTCTTGAATCTACATGTGCTAGTCCCAAAACTCCTTTGTTGAAGCTAAATACCTATTAAGATCTTGATCAAATATCTGAGACTAAATAAACACAAGATTATTAGTAAACTATAACTACATGAGTTAATCATCATAAAAACTAGAGTGATGGGCCTTGGGCCAACACTAGAAACTGTAACAGGCCCAGAGCTCAGGGATTGGCCATTCCGTACATCGATTATGCATTGTACGATATCTTTCCTGATGACCCAAAGAAGCGGACACCAATAGAAGGAAAGCTCCTAAATCTACTACAATGCGATCACAAGAACACTATATCGTCGATCACATGATGGGCCCTCCTCCGCTGCCTATCACAAAAGGAAGCACAAGAAAATACTCAAAGAAGCGCATGACGGTGTGTGTGGAGCTCATTAGCCTTGTCCGAAGCTTGGAGATCGACTCCGAAGACTGGAGTATATTGCCAAGCGATGTCATGCCTGTCAGGTCCATGGTGACTCATCCACCAGGCACCAGGACATCTTCGCTCTACAACTTCTTCCTGGATATTTGAAATGTGGGGAATAGACGTGATTGGTCCTATCAGCCCACCTTCATCCAAAGGACATCGGTTCATCCTAGCCATAACCGATTACTTCTCTAAATTGACTGAAGCTATTCTCTTAAGGGAGGTAAAGACATCTGACGTGATCAGGTTCATTTAACATCATGTCATTTACCGCTTTGGCGTGCCACAACGAATCGTCCATGATAATAGGCCCCAGTTTGTCAGCCATGCGTTTCAAAGGTTCTGCAACAAGTTCAGAATCCAGAGTGTGTCTTCAACGACATATTATCCAGCCGCTAACGGCCTAGCGGAAGCTTTCAACAAGACTATTGAAAAACTTCTCAAGAAATTCATCTTGAAAAATCAACGAGACTGGGACGACTAATTAGGTGATGCTTATGGGCTTATCGTACGACGGTTGAACCTCGACGAAAGCTACACTGTTTTCTTTGATATATGGGTGTGAAGCTGTACTCCCCTTAGAAATCCAGATCCCATCTTTATGCATAACCTTGACAACAAAGATGAAAAATGAAGAGAAGCATCGAATGCGATTCCAAGAGCTAGAGACTTTGGATGATAAACGCCTGCAAGCTCAAAAGCAAATCGAGCTCTATCAAGCTCAAATTACTAGAGCCTTCAACAAGAAAGTCAAGGAGCGAACTTTTAAGAAAGGTGACCTTGTCTTAGCCGTCAGAAGACCCATGGTGATGACGCATGAGACCAAAGGAATTCAGCCCAAATGGACCATTTGTAGTGGAGTCGGTCTATTCAAATGGAGCATATCGCCTTATAACCCCAGACATTGATATGCTCATGATGCCAGTCAACGACAAATTCTTGAAGAAATACTATTCTTGATAGCATTCTTCTCCGATCAGGTTAATACTGAACCTCTTATCGAAACTTTCAGAATCCAAGATGTTTGGCCAAAGAAAAGCTTCTTCCTTCCTTCACTGCATCGCGTTCTAGTCGATTAGTGTCGACCAATCGAATGCTGGTTACATCATGATGCATAACATAAATATTGAAGAAGAAACAAAGTGCTTCGGTTTAACTTGTTACTCTCCTCTAGTGTATCTATGGACATCCGACGCCTCCGACGGCTAAGGATAGAGAAAATTGTTGGCTTTTAAGCCTAACATAAGTCTTCGATAACTCATCATGCTGAGGGAAATAGCATGGTTAGACCAACTCAAACGATAGTTGATAAAGACACACCAAATCCATTGATAGCTGAGGATTTGCTAAAATCCTAAGGGACTGGGTCCCATCCTCTCCTCCAAAATCTCCTACCAATTCTCACCTACAGAATGGTAGGGCCACAAAAATACCTGTATTCATTTCTCCAACGAAAAGAGCTGGGACTTGTCATGTTAACAGTAAACCTCTAACAAGCCAGATTTCCCGATCCCCAGCGGATTCAGTCAAGTTAATATCAAACCTCTGACAATGAAACTCATTTAAAATCTCCGCTGTTATGTTAATATTACACCTCTAATGACGAACCTCCCATGTCCCTAGAAAATCAATGATAATCACGTTAATATTACACCTTTGACAATTCATTTTATTTTCCACCAAAGTCCCCTACCAAGTCTCTCCCACAGAGTGGTAGGTCCACAAGCTCAATCATTGTTAAGTTTAAAACCACACCTCTAACAATGAAAAGTTTCAATACTCCCCAGCGATTACGAACTTCACTTGTCTCTCCCTTGCATGGAGTCATTAGTCCTCAAAATTGTTCATATCGCAAATTAATTCTTGTCAAGTTAATACTACACCTCTGACATTCCAAACTCCACTTGTCAATTCTCATCAATAGAATGACAAGTCCTCAAAATTGCTCATATCGCAAATCAACTACTGTCATGTTAACATCACATCTCTGACAAGTTACTATTAAGTTTAACACTACACCTCTAACAGTGATTAAGTACTGCCAAGTTCAATATTAAAGCTCTGACAGTCACTTTTCTTTTGGCTTCCATATCGAAGCTGAGATGAGCGATGTTAAGTTTAACATCACACATCAAGCATCCAGTTCATTGTTAAGTTCAACAATACATCTATGACAATGATGTTTTCTCAGGCTTCTATATTGAAGCTGAGATGAGCGATGCTAAGTTTAGCATCACACCTCTAGTACCCAGTTCATTGTTAAGTTCAATAATACACCTATGACAATGACTTTCCCTCGAACTTCCATATTGAAGTCGAGATGGCTAATGCTAAGTTCAAAATTACACTTCTAGCATTACCTCAACTGCAAGTTTAACACTACACCTGTAACAGTGGTATTTTCGATTTTCCCAAACGAAACTGAAATTCTTGTAGAGTTAAGTTAATATCACACCTCTATCACATCCTTGTCAAGTTAATATCACACGTTTGACACGATTTAATTCCACCCGTTAAGTAATATCATATCTCTAATGGTAAAGATTCTTCTAGATCCCCAATAGGTCTAGTTTCACTTATCATCTCATCCATAGATTGGCAAGTCCACGAAAATTATTCCACTCCTGTCAAGTTAATATCACACTCTGACAGTAATCTTAAAATTCCTTAAATAGAATTTTCCAACTTTGGCTTGCTAAGTTAGATATCACATTTCTAACAAATCAAGAGTAACCACTTCTATTTATCTGATTTTTAATACAAAGAGGAAGTCAAAACATATAGAAGACAGGAAAATGTGTCATCTTTATTGATATTCAAGCATATGAAAGTGATACAAGGCGCTCTCTTATATAATAAGATTAAGTGTTACAACAAACGAGTCCAAAAAAGTCTCTCTTGCTCAGTGAAAGCTTGCACTCACTCCTTAAAACATTAAAGATACACGAAGACTTTTTGACTGCGGCCAGGAATAGCGAATCAACTTCCTCTCCTCTTGAGAACAATGGTGTTTCTCGAGGTCGAAATGCAGGGGAGCATTCAAATTTACCCGACCAACTGATGCGAAGATCTTCACAAGACCGTAATCCTTTGCTTGATGGAAAGCTCCACCACAGAAAGTCATCCAACGAGCATGACTTTTTCGTTGCTATCACTTTTTGGGTAAGATTGGTGAAAGGAGAATCCGAGACCTTACTGATGACGTCCTCTTTCCCGTGGCCTTCAAAGGAGACATACCCACTGTGGACCATGAAGAACCCGAGGCATTACTGGTGCGTCATGCCCAATAAGGCCTTGACGTGTACAGTAATCGCGTGGATCTTCCTCACCCTTGGACAGGAGCTCTGACTCCCCGAATGCGCGCCAATCAAAGAGGTTGGCCGGTCCAAATATTCTCTCATGAATCTGGCAAAGACGCTAGAATCGGCACCATCGATATGGCCAGAGAACCAGCAAGAAACAAAAACCCAAAGGTTAAAATTTTGCAAAGACAGAAGCAGGAAGTCAGAAGCACAAACGCAAGGCTGAAGTCATAAACTCTAGATGCGAATTTAACCGATGCAGGGATAGAGAATATGGATCCCGACGCAGTCTGGTGTTGGACTCGTGTCTGATATATAAGACGCGAGGCATAAATCAAAGACGCAGATTCGGATCTTAAAAACTGCCTGAGGTAACTTCAAGATGCAGGTTCGCCACATTCGCGTCTGAGACGCAGGGCTTGTCATGTTCGCGTCCAGAGAGCTCGAAAGAGCAAACTTAAAATTCTCTAAGTCAAGAACCCCAAACGCGAGCTTCATATGCAAAACTCGCTTTCAAGACACAAACGCAGAGTTCACCACACTCGCGTCTGAAGAACTTGAGACTTAGACTTTGAAGTCAATGAACTCGTGTTTTATCAAGTAATGTGAAAGGCGCGTTTGCAGAGCAGGGACGCATGAATCTCAGGAAAAAGGTTTCAGAATGATATCACGAGACATAGTCTCTTCATGGACGGGGGATGACAGAACTTCAGAAAGACTGAGCCTTATCATGGCAAAATCCAGCTTCTACCAAAAGAAGAATTCTTTAGAAGCTAGACTTCATTTGTCAAGGCACAGTCCAGAAGTTAGACTTCATTTGTCAAGGCACAGCCGTGAAAGCAATTAAAGCGATATTTTTTAATTTTGAAACACTTAACAGTGATAATCTTCAAAGAAAATTGAAAGAAAGCGTGGAAGCTTTGGTTCTTTTTGTTCTTCAGAACACATGCCTTGAAGAGAAAGTGGACAGTCAAGACGAAGTCCCTCAGAGCGCATGCTCGCAAAGGAAAACAGTCGAGATGAATGACTATTAAGAGACTGAGGCCTATTTATAGGCTCGCTAGAAGGCCTATAATTAATGGCATAAATATCAAAGCCATCAGCCTTAATTCCTACACGAATATCAAATCCAATGTGGATGAGACACGTGGATTTTTACTCTGAAAAACACCAAAAGACACAAGTCCCCAACCGTCAACACCGACTTGGCATTGAAAGATCTAACAAAATCTTTATTGCATGTGACGCTTTAGAGGCTGCGTCTTAAAGTCTGCGTCCTTTCACAAGACTTGAAGGCTGCGCCCTGAAGTCCGCGTTCTTGCACAGACTCGAAGGCCGCGTCCAAAAGTCCGTGACCTTTCACAAACCTGAGGGTCGTGTTCCCTTTTATCAAATTGAAGAAGCCAGAACCGCGTCCTTTCAATGAGCCAGAGTCGCGTCTTCTCAGCAATTCTGAAGTCCGCGTCCTCTCAGTGATCCAGAGACGCGTCCTCTCAGTGATCCAGAACCGCGTCCTGGCAGCAATCCAGAGCCGCGTCCCTCAACAATTCATAGTCGCGTCCTAAAGAATGCGTTCTTTCACAAGCCTGAAGGCTTCATTCCCTTTATCAAATTGAAGAATGTAGGCTTGCGTTTCTCTCAACAATTCAGAACCGTGTCCCTCAAAGGGCCAGAGCCGCATCCTCTCAATAAATCAGAACTACGTTTCTCTTGACAAATTAGAGCCGCGTCTCCACTACAAATGAGAGTCGCGTCCCAATCACAAACTCAGTGCAGCCTGAGTTTATTTTCTATCATTCATGGCCGCATCTCAACAAAAATGACTAAGGACTGCGTTTTCACAATAGTCAAGGGTTGCGACTATGAAAGCTGAGTTCATCCAAGCAATAAAGAGTCCGTCTAATTCTCAAAGACAAAGAAAGAATATAGACGAGACAAAAATTTGATAACTTTTATTATCTGATTAAAAAAATGATAACAGTAACGCAAACACTCTCTTATTGACAGGTGGAGTGTTATGAAAAGTGGGAAAATATAAAAGGGGAAGAAGGCTAATATCCTGCTCTGCCAAAGAATAGATCCGTTCCCGGAGGCCCTGCATCTCCTGCTAGCGTGTCTTCTCGACTTTCGCCTAAGCTTGAACCCGCAACTCTTCCTCTGATAAGAATCTCTTCATAACCAGCTGTGTCTAAAGAGACTCCAACCTGGAGATCTTCTTGGACCTGTTTTTTAGCAGCCTCTAACTCTTCCAGCCTTTTCCTGGCGACAACAAGCTTTTGATTGTTGGCTTGAATCAAAGCTTGCGCCTTAACAATAGTTACCAGAGTCAATGACTTGCTCTGCAATCCTGGTGACGATCTCGGATTCCTTTGAATTGTCAACCAACCTTTGGTAGTTGGCTTGAAAGTTGTGAAGATGACGGGCCTCTTCAGCCATCTGCTTCTCCATCTCTTTTTGCTTGTGTTCTTGAGCGGCAAGGAGCTTACTCAATGTCGATCGAGCCTCGTCCATCGAGCTAGCCTTTTTCAGAGTCTTTAGTTCCCTCAGGCATATCCCCTAGCTATTCAACAGCGTCAAATACGCCCTACCTTGCTCAGGGCTTCTAGTGTGACGGATGTTCTCGATCTGATTCTGTAACCCCCTGATCCCTGATGTACGTATCACAGTATCAGTACTCGATACGACGTATAAAATTGATTTGACCTTTCTATTAGTCAGATTGAGCCGATTTTAGTTTCAGATATTATTTTCAATATTTTAGGTTTTTCAAAATTTTCTGGACTTTTTCTGCATTATTTTGGAAAATCTCCGCAGTCGGTGTCGACTGATACTGAGAATCGGCTCTACGATTTTTAATTCACAAACAGAATTGTATTTTAAGAATCTGCTTTCACCTTAGTCTTAGAATCACATAGCTACATTTTGGTATTTTTGGAGATTTTTCTGAATTTATCAAAAAAGGGCCAAACGCGTGTGTCGACCAGTATCGACGATACACTCCAGAATTTTTAACTTGCAAACCGGACTTTATTTCATGAATCCAATTTCACAGACCTTTCCATGTAATATTATCTATTTACAGAAATTTGGGGGACTATTCGGAACTAGGCAAATTTTAACCTATTAAAATAATATAATTAATTAATCCTTACTTTATTCTTCTCCCTTCTCTTTCTTCTTCTACAAGTTTCCTCCCCCACCGCTTAACCCACCGCCTCTCTCTTTCCTTCTTCTTTTAAAACTTCTCTCTCTCCCTCTCTCTCATTCTCTGTGATCACCGCCGGCGGGGCGGGGGCAAAAGCCGCCGCCAGCGGAGCGACGCCGGCGAGGTGGGGCTAGCCGCCGCTAGCCCCTGCCCCCTCTTCTCTCTCTTTCTCACTCTTTCTCTCTCCACTCCTTTTCTCACTCTCTTCCCCCTGCTCTGTGCGTGGCCCAGACCACCGTCGCCGGCCTGGGCGACCGCCGGCGAGGCGGCCAGGCTGGGCCTGGCCACTGCCCTGCTGCCCACCTTTTTCCTCTCCCGCTCTCTCTCTTCCCCCCTCCATGTGACCAACGCCGGCAGCTAGACCCGCCGCTGGCGGGTCTCGCTGGTCGCCGGCTGCGAGTAGCGGCAGCGGCTACTGCTGCTACTGTGTTGATAGGGTTCGGGTGTGAACACCGAACCCAATACCCTATTGGGTGGTACCCATTAACCCAAACCACCCCATATCCATTTAACTTAAGTTATGGGTTTGGGATTGGATCCAAACCTGACCCGCGAGCTACCCAAACCCGCATCCAAACCCAATAAAGGTAAGATTATAGAAAACCCCCTGCTAAATTTCAGTATTTGCATTTGGAATATTTTATTACATATTTAACCATTTTTATTACTTTTAGTGTTCGGGCGATATCTGGAGCATCCGGTGTCCGATCCGGACGATTCTGGAACCGTTGCGATCATGAGAAAGAGAGCTATCTTCCCATGGCTAGTTTTGTGAGTGTTTTATTTATAAATTTTATATTTTATTGTGTTTAATGAAATTGGTTGCTTACGTTAATTAATAAATCATGATTATAAATATTGTTTAATAAAAGGTAGTTATCGCTCAATCACTGTAATTAGTGATCAATCACTGTAATTAGAATATACATGATGATTCATTGACCCTAAGTGATAATATACTCATAACCATAAGTGATAATATAATCATAATAAAAAGAGATAAGTATATATAATAATAATTATGTGATATCTATCCTATTGTATGCAATATTATAATCGTAAGCAATATTATAATCATTATGCTAAATAAAATATCTGACATTCAATTATGTGGTATAGCCACTGTACCAACCCACGGACGACACGGAGATGCCACCCTTGTATTTCTAGTACATGCATTACAGTTTCATGGATACTCTAGCGTAGGAGACATGGGACACTACTAGTGCACGTGAATATCTGTTTTACTGAATACTGTTATTGTATATACTTGTAGACATATCACACATATCCAGTAGTGCACCGACTTTATTATTTTCATCATATCTCACCTTTACACGGATACTCTTACACGTGACACCATTTATGTCTTTTCACGCTTCATTGATACATGGATACGTGCACATATTCGTATCATTATTTTCTAGATACTTGATGCACAGTTACTTCATGATCTTACCCCACTGTTATATAGACTCACTGGTGTACCTGTATTGATTGTCTATGTATTCCTGTGCATAGATCATGGTGTATATGATTGCTACATGCATATTCATGTATTCCCGTTACATGATTATTTCCTGTTACTGATATTGATATTCCCGTTACTGGATACATGAGCTGTTGATATGCGATGTGTGGAATCCCACATCTATTGTTCCCGTTTTCCGTTATCCTGTTTTATTGCTATCAACAGAGCTCAGGTCATGTTATCATGTTACATGTATCATGCCTGTACTTGTTATTGTTACGTTGTGTACTTTAAATAAAATATAATAGAGTTAACTTGGGAATGGGGAGACTTGACGGTTGATTAGATCTTATCGGGTGGATGTACTGGATCCATATTGTTAGTCCCACTGATAGATTATAAGTGATAGATGGTCAATTAAGGATCACTGGACACTGTCACTTCATGGACATCTACTATGGTTACACAATACTGTTACCTGTACACTGATACATGCATAATCCATTATATCAGATATTGTTACTAGTACACTGTTACATTACCGACCCACCGGTACACTGAACATTATATTGCATGTAAATATCCGTCATACTAGATACCGTTATTTCATGTTATTTCATATACATGTCTCACCATTACAGAGATACTGAGATCACGACACGATTACTGCATGTTGTGAACTACTGAAATATGGATACGCTATTACACGGGATACCGCTACACGGATACTCTGTGCGCAGTTACTTCATGTCTTACATCACTGTTATATAGACTCACTGGTTTACATGCATTGATTGTCTATGTATTCCTGTTGTATAGAGCATAGTTTATATTATTGCTCTATGGCTATTCTTGTATTCCCGTTATATTGACCACTGTTTCTGTTACAAGGATTATTGTTACCGTGTTGTCCTGTATTCCCGTTATATGATTATTTCCCGTTACTGATATTGATATTCCCGTTACTGACATGAGAGCTGTTGATATGCGATGTGTGGAGCTAAGTGTCACGTGGATCCAAGTCATGGGGGCTACTCTAGAATCCCACATCTACTATTTCTCGTTTCCCGTTTCCCGTTATCTTGTTCTACGCTATCAACAGAGCTCAGGTCTGGTTATCATGTTACATGTATCATGCCCTGTATTTGTTCTTGCTACACTGTGTACTGTAAATATCATAAATATAACTTGGGGATGGGAGACTTGACGGTTGATTAGATCTTATCGGGTGGATGTACTGGATCCATATTGTTAGTCCCACTGCAGGGGACGGTAGTGCTGCCTACCGATTGTATAGCTCCATGAGCTCCCGGTACTTGATTCGTGCTCCCCTCTTAGCGGAGGGCCCTAGTCTCAGCAGCCAGGGGTCTATTTAAGGCCGTGATCCCGGGTATGCAAGGGATACACCTACCCGATAAGAGCTCCTTGATTATTGGGTTTCCAATTAATATAAGAAAATCGTATAAACAATAGTGACGTCGGGAACACTTGTTATTTGGTCACTCTCTCCTTTGGATAATGGTATCCGTATGCCATGTTCGGATAGGTTCGACTGGAGTGCGGGCTCCAGTATGAACTGCCAGTGGTATGGGACACTGGAAGAGATTGATTAAAATACCAGGTGGTACTGATTGTTCTTATTGTATAAATAACATGACTTGCCTGATACATGTATGCTATTGTGTAGTTGTACTTGTTACTATTCCTGATATTTTATCTACTATCATGTTACCTGTAGACTTTGCTACATTACCTGATACTTGTTACACTTCATGTGTAGACACACTCTTCATGTACACGTATACATTGCATTGCATGCCTTTAGTTCCTGTATATGCTCACATCGCTGTAGAATGGTTGCATACGTCATCTACATGTTCACATACACCACGTCAACAATGTTTATTATATACAAACATGAGACTACTGTAGATATGACCCGATGATAACATGATAGCTGGTGAAGGTATTAAAATATGACATTGTTATATTTCTACTGACTATTAAATTTCTATTATATGGTATCACCATTACATAAGCATGTATTATATATTAGTATCGTGCTTGTATTACTATAGTACATATTACTACCTCCTTCATTTTACCACTCACTAGGTCGCTTTCTGATGACCCTGGGTTTGCGTGTCCAGGTTGGAGATTCAAGATATCATACTGTCATATATGTCATTGGATTCATATAGGGGACTTGTCACCCCTACGATTCATAGGTATCTTGATTCTTTTGTCATACTTCCTTATTTGTCCATGTTTCTTTATCTATCATGCTCACTGATCTTTTCTGCAGGTATTCTTGTACTCATTTAATACTGGAACTCTTGTGTATATGGAGGCTATTCCTGTACTGAGGCTTAACGTACGCGCGAGGGTGTTTTCACCCTGCATATGTACGTCGCCATAACGTCTCCGTATCACTGGGATCGGGGCGTCGCCGCTGCCGGCGGGTCTCGCTGGTCGCCGGCCAGCTAAGCCGGCCGGCCGGCCTGCAGAGTAGCGGCAGCGGTTGCTACTGCTGCTGCTATGTTAATAGGGTTCGGGTGTGAACCCGAACCCAATAACCCTATTAGGTTGGTACCCATTAACCCAAACTACCCCATATCCATTTAACTTAAGTTATGGGTTTGGGTATTGGATCCAAACCCGACCCGCGAGCTACCCAAACCTGCATCCAAACCCAATAAAGGTAAGATTACAGAAAAACCCCTGCTAAATTTCAATATTTGCATTTGGAATTTTTATTACATATTTAACCCATTTCTATTACTTTTAGTGTTCGGGCGATATCTGGAGCATCCGGTGTCCGATCCGGACGATTCTGGAACCGTTGCGATCGTGGGAAAGAGAGCTATCTTCCCATGGCCAGTTTGTGAGTGTTTAATTTATAAATTTATATTTTATTGTGTTTAATGAAATTGGTTGCTTACGTTAATAAATAAATCATGATTATAAATATTGTTTAATAAAAGGTAGTTATCGCCCAATCACTGTAATTACAACATGCATGATGATTCATTGACCCTAAGTGATAATATACTCATAACCATAAGTGATAATATAATCATAATAAAAAGAGATAAGTATATATAATAATAATAATTATGTGATATCTATCCTATTGTATGCAATATTATAATCGTAAGCAATATTATAATCATTATGCTAAATAAAATATCTGACATTCAATTATATGGTATAGCCACTGTACCAACCCACGGACGACACGGAGACGCCACCCTTGTATTTCTAGTACATGCATTACAGTTTCACGGATACTCTAGCGTAGGAGACAAGGGACACTACTAGTGCACGTGAATATCTGTTTTACTGAATACTGTTATTGTATATACTTATAGACATATCACACATATCCAGTAGTGCACCGACTTTATTATTTTCATCATATCTCACCTTTACACGGATACTCTTACACGTGACACCATTTATGTCTTTTTCACGCTTCACTGATACATGGATACGTGCACATATTCGTATCATTATTTCCTAGATACTTGATGCACAGTTACTTCATGATCTTACCCCACTGTTATATAGACTCACTGGTGTACCTGTATTGATTGTCTATGTATTCCTGTTGCATAGATCATGGTGTATATGATTGCTACATGCATATTCATGTATTCCCGTTACATGATTATTTCCTGTTACTGATATTGATATTCCCGTTATTGGATATATGAGCTGTTGATATGCGATGTGTGGAATCCCACATCTATTGTTCCCATTTTCGTTATCCTATTTTATTGCTATCAACAGAGCTCAGGTCCTATTATCATGTTACATGTACCATGCCCTGTACTTGTTCTTGTTACGTTGTGTACTTTAAATAAAATATAATAAAGTTAACTTGGGAATGGGGGAGACTGACGGTTGATTAGATCTTATCCGGTGGATGTACTGGATCCATATTGTTAGTCCCACTGCAGGGGACGGTAGTGCTGCCTACCGATTGTATAGCTCCATGAGCTCCTGTTACATGATTGGTGCTCCCCTCTTAGCGGAGGGCCCTGGTCTCAGCAGCCAGGGGTCAGTTTAAGGCCGTGATCCCAGGTATACACGGGATACACCTATCCGATAAGAGCTCCTCGACCATTTGGTTCTAATTAACATAATAAAACTGTATACACAATAGTGACGTCGGGAACACTTGTTATTTGGTCACTCTCTCGTTTGGATAATGGTACCCGTATGCCATGTCCGGATGGGTTCGACTGGAGTGCGGGCTCCAGTATGAACTGCCAGTGGTATGGGACACTGAAAGAGATTGATTAAAATGCCAGGTGGTACTGATTGTTATTATTGTATAAATAACATGACTTGCCTGATACATGTATGCTATTGTGTAGTTGTACTTGTTACTATTCCTGATATTTTATCCACTATCATGTTACCTGTAGACTTTGCTACATTACCTGATACTTGTTACACTTCATGTGTTGACACTCTCTTCATGTACACGTATACCTTGCATTGCATACCTTTAGTTCATGTATATCCTATAGACACTGTTCCCGTATACTCACATCGCTGTAGAATGGTTGCATACGTCATCTACATGTTCATATACACCACGTCAACATTGTTTATTATATACAAACATGAGACTAATGTAGACATGACCCGATGATAACATGATAGCTGGTGATGGTATAAAAATAGGACATTGTTATATTTCTACTGATTATTAAATTTCTATTATATGGTATCACTATTACATAAACTTGTGTTATATATTATTATTGTGCTTGTATTACTATAGTACATATTACTGCCTCCTTCATTTTACCACTCACTAGGTCGCTTTCTGACGACCCTGGGTTTGCGTGCCCAGGTTGGAGATTCGAGATATCATACTGTCAGATATGTCATTGGATTCACTTAGGGGACTTGTCACCCATACGATTCATAGGTATCTTGATTCTTTTGTCTTACTTCCTTATTTGTCCATGTTTCTTTATCTATCATGCTCACTGATCTTTTCTGCAGGTATTCTTGTACTTATTTAATGCTGGAACTCTTGTGTATATGGAGGCTATTTCCTGTACTGAGGCTTAACATACGTGCGAGGGTGTTTTCACCCTGCGTATGTACGTCGCCATAACGTCTCCGTATCCTTAGGATCGGGGCGTTACAGATTCTCAAGAAGCATCCGAGCAAAATCAAAGGGACTTCCCCCAGAAAGAACCAACTCAATGTAGGACTTCATGGAGGCGAAAAGTTGTTGCACATTTGATGCGCTAATTCTTTCATGATGTCGGTGGCTAGAGATACCCTGCTGATGCACTCCCGGATCCCCCTTTCTATGATAGTACGGGAAGTATCCACAGAGACGGGAGCCAACTCAAATTGGGCAGGGATAAGGCCAACAACAGGCTCTTTTGACGTTGAGGTCGTGGCCAACACCTCCAGAACGGTTGTTGTGTTAGCCTCCACAGCAACAGGGACAGTAACAAACTCCGCAACACTGGGTTCATCGGCTGAAGTATGAACTGCGCTGCCCTATACGCCAATGCTCGCCGTGGGATCCTCTACTTGAGCTATCCCAATACTCTCTACAACCATAACATTAATGTCAGTGATAACAATAAAAAAGAGAGTATACGACACAACTTTATTCTCTTACCAAATTGAGGATCTGAAGACGGCAAGTCCTTAGACAAGCCACTTGGGGATGAGGGTTCCCCGATCTTGGTGATTACATCCTCATGAGGCATCTCAGTAGCGGGAACTTCAATACCCTCTTACTGGGCCAGCTCCTGGATCATCTCCTCAATGTGAGAAAAAGTTGTTGCTTCGCTACCGGTAGCCACCCCTGTAGAAGAAATTCAAAGGAAATGTTAAAACATTTTCCCAACTAGACGGAGAAACAATTAAGGAGAATAGAAGAAATACCCACAACGATAGCAATCTCTCCTATTGGCGGAACCATCGCCGGGACGTACCTCTGCATCTCTTCCTCTGATATATGTGAGAATTTGCTGGTATCAGGAAGAGCGGGTTCATCACCGAAGTCGACTTCTTCGCCGGAATAATATTGTGCTCCTCAGCGAGGAAGACGACAATCAAACCCAAGAAGTCTCAGTGATCGGGGCTTTACCACTAAGGACCCCGGTAGTAGGGCTGGGCACAACAACCCGCGAGGTAGGCATTAAACACGCTGGGAGACCAGGTTGTTGCACCTCCGCCCTTCTTTCATGGGTCGAAGAAATTTCAGGCCGAGTTGAAATTCCTGGAATCTCAACTTCAAGCCCCTCCACCGCCTCTTCAGCCCCTTCAATCATGGTGGATTCGCCTGCAAGCTCTCCCTCTGCCAGGATCACAGGGCCCCTACTACGCAAGCCTCGGGATGAAGTGTTGGAGCCCCCTCCTCTTCTTCTTCCTCTTCCTGCTCCTTAGCAGCAGGAAGGATTATTTTAGGCATCCGGACTGAAGCTTCAACCGCATACCCTTCTTAGCCTTCTTGGGGCTGGGCTCACCCTGGGAAGTGGAGGCACGAGGACACTTAGACACGACTTGTCGAGCCTTCGGACAGGGTGCTCCTCCACAGCTCCCGCGCTAGATTCCAACACTAAGGCCACTCAGTCCTACTAGTCTCCCTCTTTGCCTCCCTTTCTGTTTCCCTCTCAGCCTCTTGGTACTCGCTCACCCTCGTATGCGTCTCTTGGAACCCAATTTGGCTTTATAAGTTCTTAATACTCTTAATACAAGAAGTATTCATGCCAAAGCTGGGCACCCTGCTAGCGAGGAAGTACCATGTGCAGAAACTGAGACTTGTATAACAGTTTGGCGTCCTGTGAGGTAGACTGAAAATAGCCATTTTCCCCCAGTTACACTGTAATACCACGCCCGCACACCTTCAAATAGGTTACCACTGAAGCGAATCCGGTGTTGGGATTACCGACATATAGTTGATCATAACCAAACTGCCTAGCAAAGCGACTCAGCATGTAAGGCTCAATCGTACATGAATCACCTTGCCGGAAGACCAAATATCCGGACGAATATTGATCAGCCATCGAAAGACTCCAGATGGTAGCCGTGTGAAATCATCTGGTCCTGCAGGTCAGAAAACTTATCCCCATAGGATGCATCAGAAATCTCAGGGAAGCATCAATCAAACTGATAATTTGAGCCGCTAAGAATAGTTTTTCAGACATAGTACATATAGTACTGTGACCAACTCAAATTCTCCAGCCTCTGTATAAAAGGGACGAAGCCTTCTGAGGGAGACACCGCCGTCATCAGTGACGGACAGTGCATGACGTACCAGGCCATTAGGTACGTGTATGGAAGCTCGACTCTGGAATGGGAGTCTTCCCTTCTGGCCTCTCCTCTGAATCCACCACTGGCCTGCCCTGGGAGTCTACAATAGCCTCCGCTTGGCACAGGCTTTTGGTCAACACCCGCAAGCCACTCTGGATGCCTGCTACCATCACTTGAAGAAGAGAGATTGACTTCCCATGCGCTAGCAGGACCGCTAGTGTAACGCCCCGATCCCGCGGATACTGCGACGTTACTGCGACGTATATACGTAGGTCAAAAATACCCTCATGTATATACGTTAAACATCAGTACAAGCAAAAATCAGGGTACGAAAGCACGTGATGCATTATACGTTTCAACATATGAGTAAAATTAAAAAGTTATCATCAGATGTGATAAATATTACAAGACTATTACATCACCGATAGGCGCAAATGCGAGAATACAAAAGGGTATACAAGTATGAACAGTACAAATAGCGCTCACGAGTTTACAGAAAGAAAACTCGAGAGACGCATAGGGGGGCCTGGAAGGATAGGGCTCTGGACGGTCTACAGGAGATCCACGCTACTGCTGCCCTTCTCAGGTCAGCAATTAGGAGAATCAACACGCTCCAAGCTCCAGGACCTGGACATGAGGATCTAGGGGAGTCAGAACTCCCGGGCGAGTGGTGATGCGAATGCCAGATGGCGTGCAAAGATAAGCACACGTGTATCGATAAAAACTGAATCATAATCTGTAAGTTCACCTAGAGGGGGGGTGAATAGGTGATGGCTAATCTAATGGTCACTTAATGACAAATAATGCGGAAGCTAAAAACAATTATGACCTAAACTAAACTCTTACACTAAACACTACGTATAACACAAGAGTGTTGCTGAATTCCCCGTGAAGGGCTTTGGACAAACTCCTCTAGATTCCCTAGATAAGGGTTGAGGTGCCGCGTTGGCTCTCTTGGTTAAATACAAGTGTTAGCAAACAATCCCAAGCAAGTATATCAATTAAGCACAATGAATATCTCGCATGTAAAAATAAAGACAAGTAATAGCATGCAAGATATAAAAGAGACAAAGAGAGAGAGAGAGTGAGCAATCGCAAACACAAAGGGTTTGTTTCGAGGTTCGAGCACACTTGCTCTACATCCCCGCCTTCGACACACGAAGGATTTCCACTATGCACGACCAATGGATCTCTCCTTGGTGCCGCAACACCTACAATCCCTCGGACTCCCTAGTCCTGTACACACGCAAGCCCCACGAGCTTGCCGAGGCCGCACCTCAAACCAAGAGTTCACAATCGAACTCTAAACCACCGCGAGCACACTTGCCCGCCTCCTCAAAGTACAAAGAAAAGTCTTTAGTGATCACAACACTTTGATCACCTAAAAAACAATCTCACTACAACACACCATAGGATGAATAATCAATGGATAGCTCAAGTGTGGTGTGAGAAAAACAAGGATGAGAGTGGTGGAGGAAAACTCAAGAAATTCACTTTAACACTCTTGATAATATCTTCCCTTTAGATTGGAAGTATTTGCTCTCAAATACGTGGAGAAAACTCTTTTAAAAGGATAAGAAAAACTGGCCCAAAGCTCTCCTAAAATCTTAGAGAAAAACAATGACCAAACCCCCAAATTTATAGGCTGTCAAAAAACTAGCCGTTAGGGTCTGTCAGACCTGTCGGTCGACCGTCCGGTCGACCGCCAACGGGCAAAAATCCGACCGTTGGAGCCTCCGGTCGACCGCCCGGTCGACCCAAAAGAACAGAGAGCACTGCTCTCAGTTCCGGTCGACTGGGTCGGCAGACCGGCCATCTGCCAGGTCAAGGCGTGCACGTCGTGCACGTCGGTCGACCGAGCGGTCGACCGACTTCAGCCCTAGTCGACTTGGTAGGTCGACTAGTCGAATTAGCTGAAGCCTGGAACAGAAAATCTGGGATTAAAATTTGGTCTTTTGCTCACATAAAAATCCCATAAAATACATAAAAATCTACAAAAATAGTTTTACCAATATACTTTGATAAACAAACATGCTTGCACAAAATCAAGGCATGTTATAAAAGATTTGGACTATTTTTATATGTTGGAAATATTGGCTCAATTGAAAACTTGTATTTTTCTAAAACTTATTTTTCAAACTTCTTCATGATACAAAAACAATATATTTTGAATTCATTAAAGCATAGTGTGTATGGATATGATCCACTACACAATTAAGATGAAATATCTATGTTTTGGCATTAAGCTCTAAATATGGTTATGGATAAAAGACATGCATATAAGAAATTCCAAAAACCAAAAAGTATTTTTCCAAAATGAAAGTATTTTCTAAATCTGAAAATTCTTTTATGAAAAGACAACTAAATCAAGAGTGTGTGTGTGATATGTTTTTGAGCAATCCACCAACTATTCTATCCTTTATATTTTATCTAAAAAATAAAATCTTCTAAAAACTAAATCTTATACCTAGACACAAGTCTTCATCTTCTTGAAGTCTTCTCTTGAAGCCTTCTCATCTTCTAGACTTGGTCCAAACACGATCCAACGAGCTCGACTCGTGATGTGGTCTAGATGCATAGTCTCGTGAATCAACCGGTGCTAGCTCCAAAACTGTGACTTTAAATTCTTTGTTGAAGCTCCACACCTACTAAGATCTTGATCATAAATCTGACATTAATTAAACACAAGATCATTAGTACTATAACTTCATGAGTTGATCATCATCAAAACTAGAGTGATGGGCCTTTGGGCCAACAATCTCCCCCTTTTGATGATGACAAAACTCATAAAGTTATATATGCATGGATTAAAGTAAAACTTCAAAGAAGCTCCCCCATAACTCATGCATACCAAATAAACAATAATATATGACAATGAAGCTCATAAATATGTATGCAAATGTATGGAGATAAAACATATCAAATTCTTTTTCTCCTATTTGCAAAACAAAACATATATGCATAAACATAAATCTTTACTAACATGCATATAAATCTCAAATTCTTCTTCCCCTTTTTGTCAATCATCAATAAAGGGGTTAAAGTAAAACAAGATCATCAAATTTTTCTCCCCCTTTTGTCCGAAAGAAAGAACAAAGAAGGGGTAAACCAAATCAATCAAGAAAGGTTATATGCGATATACATTCTTGAAGAGGAAGACGCTAAGTTAACTTCCCTACACATATGCATTACATGAAGAAGGGATAACAAGCCCCAATTCACATAACACATATTATGTAATGCATAAGAGGAGATGTAAAGCTCCCCCTACACACGTGTACCACATAAAGAAGAGTTGTTAAGCTCCTCAATATACAATACACTCAACATGAATCTATATGTAGAAGAGATGTTAAGCTCTCCTTGCATATAGGCAATACAAATCAAAAATTTTGAATTTTTCTTATAAAACAAAATTTTGAATTTCTCAATGAAACAAATCTTGAGAATTTTTCTTAAAATTTTATTTCTTATCATAAACAACTTTGTGCTTTAAACATGTAAAACAAATTTAACTCAAGCACAAATAACAAATCATATATATGTATGAAAAGTGTATACCAATAGAAATTGATACATACATATATGGGAAAAACAAAATATGAGTATATACAAAAGAAGTTCATATTGATACCAATTGAAAATATCCAATGATACCAAGAGAAAAATAAGCTTAAGTGTATACATCATATAATCTATCACATGAAGAACTCGAACTAGTTAAATGACAATGTTTGAAAACTAGTACGGAATCCTTCAATCAAGGAATAAAATAAAAATATTTTTCATGAAATATGTGTAAATCACATGAAAATGGCCATGAAGCTCAATATTCCTTTAAATAAGACAATGTGAAAATTATCATAAATTTTGAACATGAAAATCACCACAAAAATTTTTTTAAAAAAATTATATTTCAAGGTATATGTATGTTTTTACAACACAAGAAGTATACATACATATCCCTAAACACAATTGAGTTCATATATATAGATTTGCATGAAAGGCAAATGACTCAAGAGGTATACATGTATATCTTAAAGTTTGGCAAAATAAACATATACATGAAATGAAAGCACATGATCATAACACAAATCCAAAAAGGGAATACAAGTTTAAAATTGTAGGATTATCAAAACTAGGCTATACTAGCACACCAAATAGGCACAAATAAGCAATCAAACCCAACCATATATAGATTTATTTGTGACCCATAATATGTACAAGTATAAATCCTAGTGTTGACAAAAAAACTATCATTTAAACTAATATTCAATTCATGAAGCATCAAATCTTGAGAATACAAAAAAAATAAGATCATGTGTATATCTTATAGACTAATTGAAGAATAAATAATTAGTATAAAATAGTTTTTGAACAACTAGTTAAAGATCCTTCAAATACATCAAATCATATGTACTTCATAAAGCATAACTAAATACATAAAGATTTAATCACTCATGGTCTATAAAGCTCAAAATGATCATGAAACTAAGTCATGAATTAATAAATGAAGATGTGAGTGTTTAAAAGATCATGTAAATAGCATTTTTATGAAAATAGTCATTTAAGCTCAAAAAGATCATAAGTCATATTTTAATAATGAAAATCATTTTTCATTAAAACACTAATCTTCATGGTATATGTATGATTTATCTAAAACTAACAATACACATACATATCCCAAATATAAAAGAGTCTATCAAATGTATTTGCATGAAGGCAAGAGACTCACGGGTAAACATGTATATTTATTAGATGTGAATTAAAATACATATACATGAAGTAAAGCATAAAAATTGGCAAAGCATGTATAAATAAGAGAATCATCAAAACTAGCCTATACATGTGCATATAGTGGGTACAAATGAGCATGAAGTGCAAATTTATATATATATAAATCAAATGTAACTCACTATTAGTACATGTATAATACAAGTTTTGATAAAAACTACATCTAAGCATGTTATTACCACATGAAGCACAAAAGAACACAAAACATGAACATGCTATGAATATGATATATGTAAAAGCATATACATAAAAAATAAGAGTTTAGAGATTGTTACCAACTCCAAAGCTCCAAGCATGGTGGTCTTTCCCACCAAAACCTCCTTGATAGCGGTGCTCCAAATATGTGTCCTTTTAGTTCAAGTGCACCCACCATCAAGGCACCAAATCTCTCACGTTTTGTGAGAGCCCTCACCTACATCAAATACACAAGGTGGAGATTTTGGTACCCATATTTTCTTGGGTCCTTTGGGGTTAGTCTTGTAAGGAACCCAAATTTTTATATTAGCAAAATTAAAATGATGCAACTTGTCATAACAAATTTGCTAAATGGCCTTTGCGGCCACAATGTGTACATGTGTACACCTTAGGATGCTTATGTGTAGGAGTGTGATCATGACGTGCAACATAAGCATATGCATGATGATGTTGTGCATGAATGTGTGGAGTTTGTTTCTTTGAAAACATTGACTCCAACCTAGTATGGTTAAATGCACAAGAGTTCAAAGTTGAACTCAAACAATCCATTTTATTTTCAAATCTTTAATCTCATTAGTGGTGGCATGTAAAGCATGATGAGATAAAGAATCATTTTCTTTTTTTTTTAGAAACAAAATCTTTTTCTTTTCACAAATTTTTCTTTTAAAGACTTATTTCTTGAAAAACAACTTCTTTTGTTTTTCCCCAAATCAATTTATTTTTCAAAGTATTGTTTCCTTCACACAAATCATTCAATTTTGAAAATAAGGAAACATTCTCATTTTTCAAATTTTTATTTTCTTTTTCTAAGCATGCAATCTTGTTTCTAAATGACTATTGTTCTATATGCATGCAATCAAATTTCTTTTTCAAATTTTTATTTTCTTTCTTAATCATGTCATATTTCTCAAGCAATAGTTGACAAAAAGAAGTGAGCTCATCATATGACATGTTATCATCCTCCTCGAATTCGGTAGTTACCTCAAGGGGGTTATCCCCTTGGACCATATAGCACTTGTTGGAGGTGTCGCTTCCAACATCCGAATCGCTCCCGGCATAATATAGATCCTTTTCGCCAAGGGAGGTGATGATGTTCCAAGCTACAAAAGTCGAATCAATGTTAGAAACCCTAGATAAATAATCATCATTTAGGGTTGACTTTAAAGCATGTAGGGCTTTTGCATTAGCCTCAAGATTCTTGCCATTTAAACAATATGCATCATTAGTTGTGGCAAGATAAACATGAATGCCTAGGGCCTTGAGGAACAAAGACATCTTAATCTTCCAAATTAGGATGTTAAGAATGTCAAAGGTGGGTGGTAACATGAAGTCCATGGCGTGTGTACAAAATATGTGATTAGCCTAAAAGGAGGATCTTTAACTCTAGGTTGTAAGACCCAAATCAAGAGCACTTGGCTCTGATACCAATTGTAAGTTCACCTAGAGGGGGGGTGAATAGGTGATGGCTAATCTAATGGTCACTTAATGACAAATAATGCGGAAGCTAAAAACAATTATGACCTAAACTAAACTCTTACACTAAACACCACGTATAACACAAGAGTGTTGCCGAATTCCCCGTGAAGGGCTCTGGACAAACTCCTCTAGATTCCCCTAGATAAGGGTTGAGGTGCCGCGTTGGCTCTCTTGGTTAAATACAAGTGTTAGCAAACAATCCCAAGCAAGTATATCAATTAAGCACAATGAATATCTAGCATGTAAAAATAAAGACAAGTAATAGCATGCAAGATATAAAAGAGACAAAGAGAGAGAGAGTGAGCAATCGCAAACACAAAGGTTTTGTTTCGAGATTCGAGCACACTTGCTCTACATCCCCGCCTTCGACACACGAAGGATTTTCACTATGCACGATCCCAATGGATCTCTCCTTGGTGCCGCAACACCTACAATCCCTCGAACTTCCTAGTCCCGTACACACGCAAGCCCCACAAGCTTGCCGAGGCCGCACCTCAAACCAAGAGTTCACAATCGAACTCTAAACCACCGCGAGCACACTTGCCCGCCTCCTCAAAGTACAAAGAAAAGTCTTTGGTGATCACAACACTTTGATCACCTAAAAACAATCTCATTACAACACACCTATAGGATGAATAATCAATGGATAGCTCAAGTGTGGTGTGAGAAAAACAAGGATGAGAGTGGTGGAGGAAAACTCAAGAAATTCACTTTAACACTCTTGATAATATCTTCCCTTTAGATTGGAAGTATTTGCTCTCAAATATGTGGAGAAAACTCTTTTAAAAGGATAAGAAAAACTGGCCCAAAGCTCTCCTAAAATCTTAGAGAAAAACAATGACCAAACCCCCAAATTTATAAGCTGTCAAAAACTAGCCGTTGGGGTCTGTCAGACCTGTCGGTCGACCGTCCGGTCGATCGCCAACGGGCAAAAATCCGACCGTTAGTGTTGGCCCAAAGGCCTATCACCCTAGTTTTGATGATGATCAACTCATGAAGTTATATTTACTAATGATCTTGTATTTAATTAGTGACAGATTCATTATCAAGATCTTAGTAGGTGTGGAGCTTCAACAAAGGATTTAAAGACAAGTTGGAAGCTAGCACCGGTTGATTCACGAGCCTATGCATCAAGAACACATTTAGAGATGAGCTCGGTGGATTGCATTTGGACCAAGTCAAGAAGATGAGAAGCCTTCAAGGAAGACTTCAAGAAGATGAAGACTTGTGTCTAGGTATAAGATTTTGTTTTTGTTTTAGTTAAAAATGTAAAGGATAGATAGTTGGTGGATTGCTCAAGTTTATCACACACACTCTCTTAATAGAACTCTTGATAGATTGCTTTCATAAAAGAAGATTTTTATGTTTAGAAAAGAATTTTTAGTTAGTAAAAGATTTTCTTTTGACAAAATATATATACCTTGGTTTTTGGTATTTCTATCATGTATATTCTTTTTCAACCATAACCATGTTTAGAGCTTAATGTCAAAAACATAGATATTACATTATGATTGTGTAGTGGATCATATCCATACACACTATGCTTTAAGATGAAATCAAGTATCTTGTTTTTATATTTTGTGAAGTTATGAAAACCAAGTTTGAAAAATACATGTTTTGATTTTGATAAAATTTGCAAGACGCTGAAATAATATGAATATGTTGATATATGTCTTGAAAATTTTATCACAAGTTTGGTTTTCAATATAGAATGTTAAAACAAGTTTATGGAATTTTTATAAGTATTAAAAGATTTTAAAATTAATTTTTAAAAACAGTTTTCCAGACCTGATATTGGCTGACAGGCCAGTCCGGTCGACCGGGCGGTCGACAGAACCAAGGCCGGTCGACCCACGGTCGACCGGACGTGCACAGACTTGTGCATGTCTGTCAGCACAGTGGTCCGGTCGACCGAACGGTCGACCGCTGCAGAGAGTTCTGCTCTCTGGATTTCTCGGTCGACCGGGCGGTCGACCGGAGGCTGCAACGGTCGGATTTTAGACCGTTGCCGGTCGACCGGCCGGTCGACGGAAGCTCTGACAGAGCCCAACGGTCAGATTTTTCTGGCCTCTATAAAAGGGGGTTTTGTCATTGTTTTGAGCCAAGATTTTTGGAGACCTTAGAGCCTGTTTTCTCATATTCATTTCAGAGGTTTTTCTCCACAAAATAGTGAGCTAATACTTCCAATCAAAAGGGAAGATTTTATAAGAGTGTAAAAGTGATTTCTTGAGATTTTCACCAAAGATTCTTTCCTTGCTTTCTCACACAAACACTTGAGCATCCATTGAGCTATTCATCCTATAGGTGTTGTAGTGAGAGTTTTTGTAGGTGATCAAGTGTTTAGATCACCAAGATTTCATCTTGTACTTTGAGGAGACGGGCAAGTGTGCTCGTGGTTGTTTAGGGTTCGGGTGCGAACTCTTGTAGCTTGAGGTGCGGCCTCGACGAGCCGGTGGGCTTGTGGTGTGTAAGGGACTAGAGAGTCCGAGGGCTTGTAGGTGTTGCGGCACCGGGGAGAGATCCGTTGGGATCTTGCATAGTGGAAATCCTTCGTGTGTCGAAGGTGGGGATGTAGAGCAAGTGTGCTCGAACCTCGAAACAAACCCTTTGTGTTTGCGATTGCTTACTCTATCTCTCTCTCTCTCTTTGTCTCATTTATATCTTGCACTACTTTCATTGTCTTTACATTTACATGCTTGATATATTCCCTTGTGCTCATAATTGCTATACTTGCTTGGGATTGTTGTTAACACTAGTATTCAACCAAGAGAGCCAACGCGGCACCTCAACCCATTCAAGGGGAATCTAGAGGAGCTTGTCCAGAGCCCTGCAAAGGGAATTCGGCAACACTCTTAAGTTATACATAAGTGTTTAATTAAAAGAAGATTTAATTTGGTCATATTTGTCATCTTAGTTTTAATTCCGCATCATTTGTTCATTACGTGACCATTAGATTAGCCAACACCTATTCACCCCCCCTCTAGGTGTTATTTCATTTGGTATCAGAGCCAAGTGCTCTTGATATTGGGTCTAACAACCTAGAGTTAAAGATCCTACTTTTAGGCTAATCACAATATTTTGTACACACACCATGGACTTCATGTCACCACCCACCTTTGACATCCTTAACATCCAAATTTGGAAGGTTAAGATGTCATTGTACCTCAAGGCCTTAGGAATTCATGTCTATCTTGCCACTACTAATAATGCATATTGTATAGATGGTAAGAATTTTGAGGATAATGCTAAAGCCCTTCATGCTATAAAGTCAACCCTAAATGATGATTATTTATCTAGGGTTTCTAACGTTGATTCGGCTTTTGTAGCTTGGAACATCATCACCTCCCTTGGCGAGAATGAACAATACTATTCGGGGAGCGATTCGGACGTTGGAAGCAACACCTCCAACGCGTGCTATATGGTCCAAGGGGATAACCCCCTTGAGGTAAATACCGAATCCGAGGATGAGGATGTTAACATGTCATATGAAGAGCTTTCTACATTTTGTAAATTATTGCTTGAAAGACATGACATGATTAAGAAAGAAAATAAAAATTTGAAAAAGAACATTGCTTGCATGCATATAGAATAAGATTCCTTTAAATCTAACATTGCATGTTTAGAAAAAGATAATAAAAATTTGAAAAAGAATTTTGATGCCATGCTTAATGTAAAAGATTCATTAGAAAATAAAATGGCATGCTTAGAAAAAGAAAATAAAGATTTACAAAATGAAAATGTTTCCCTTATGTCTAAATTAAATGATCTTTGTGAAGGGAACACTATTTTGAAAGATAAAATTAATATGGTGGAAAAATAAAAAGAAGTTGTTTTTCAAGAAATAATCTTTGAAAAGAAAAATTTGTGAAAAAGAAAAAGATTTTGTTTCACAAAAGAAAAAGAAAAATGATCATATATCTCATCATGCTTTACATGCCACCACAAATGAGATAAATGTTTTGAAAAATAAAATGGATAATTTGAGTTCAACTTTGAACTCTTGTGCATTTAACCATACTAAGTTGGAGTCAATGTTTTCAAAAAAACAAACTCCTCATATTCATGCACATCACTCTCATCATCATGCTTATGTTGCACAACATGATCACACTCCTATACATAAGCATACTAAGGTGTACGTATGTACACATTGTGGCCGCAAAGGCCATTTAGCAAAATATTGTTATGATAGATTAGATCATTATATTTTTGCTAAAAATAAAAGATTTTGGGTTCCTCAACACAAAGCTAACCCCCGTGGACCCAACAAGAAAATATGGGTACCAAAACCCACCTTTTGCTTTTGATGTAGGTGAGGGCTCTCACAAAACGTGAGAGGATTGGTGCCTTGGTAGTGGATGCAATGGACTTGATGGACATACACTTGGATGCATCGCTATCAAGGAATTTTGGTGGAAAGGCCACCACATTAGGAGCTTTGGATTTGGTAACAATTTCTAAACTCCTACTTTTTATGTTCATGCTAGTTCATTTATCATAATTATAGCATGTTCATGTTTTATGTATTTTTGTGCTTCATGTGGTATTTACATGCTTAGATGTAGAATGTGTCAAACTTGCATTTATACATATGTGAATAGTGAACTACAATTGACTCATATATACTTGAACTTCATGTTCACTTGTATCCACTTTATGTATATGTATAATCTAGTTTTGATGATTCTCTTTTATACATGTTATTGCCTATTTTAGTGATTTACTTCATGTATATGAACTTTTAATTCAAATCTAATAAATATACATGTATACCCGTGAGTCTCTTGCCTTCATGCAAACATCATTAATAGACTTTTTTATTTTGGGATATGTATGTGTATTGTTAGGATTGGATTAATCATACATATACCATGAAGATTAGTGATTTGATGAAAAATGTTTTTGAGTTGATTTGTGATTTATGATCTTTTTGAGCTTCATTGACTATTTTCATAAAAAAATGCTATTTACATGTTAGTTTAACACTCACTTTTAAGAAAATAGATAATTTTGAGCTTTATGGACTATGAGTGCTTGAATTTTTATGTATTTAGTATTATTCATGAAAACATATGACTTCATATCTTTGAAGGATCTTTAACTAGTTTTTCAAAAATAATTTATACTAGTTAATTATTCTTCAAATAGTTTTTAGGATTTTCACATGATTCTATTTTTCTAAAAGATTTGATGCTTCATGTATTGAATATTAGTTTAAATGTTAGTTTTTATCAACACTAGGATTTATACTTGTACATATCATGGGCCACAAATAAATCTATTTATATTTGTGCTTGAATGCTTATTTGAACCCATGAAATGTGCTTGTATTGCTTAGTTTTGATGATACATACATCTTTAAACTTGTATTCCCATTTTGGATTTATGCTATGATCATGTGCTTTCATTTCATGTATATGTTTGTCTTGCCAAAACATTAAGATATACATAGATACCTCTTGAGTCTTTGCCTTCATGCAAATCTATATATGGACTCAATTGTGTTTTAAGGATATGTATGTATACTTAATGTCTTGTCAAAACATACATATATCTTGAAATATAAATTTTTGTCTTTAATAAAAATTTTGTAATTTTTCAATAAAATTTTTGTGATGGATTTCATGATTTCAAAATTTAAAGGAATATTAAGTTTATTGCTACTTTTCATGATACCATGTTCCACATAACACTAGCACACTCACTTCTTTTTGAAAATTTTATGGACTTCATGGATATTAGAGTGTTTTTAGTGCCATGTGATTTACTTGTGTTTCATGAAAAATATTTTCTAGTGCAAATTCTTCATTTGGTAGAGTTTTTCAAACTAAGCTTATTTTCAAATCTATTTTTGAAAACCCCTACCATCGATGGGAGGATGGATGGGCGATTATGCCTTGTATGCTTCATTGAAAATCTTTTACCTTGTGCATATGAAGGGTGGTAGGTTATGAGATATACACTTGATTTTATTGTTATGTCAATTGGTATCATTGAATCGTTCAATTGGTATCAATATGAACTTATTTTGTATATACTCATATTTTGTTTTCTTATATATATGTATGTATCAATTTCAATGGTATGCTCATTTCTCATACATATATATGATTTCCATGTGCTTAACTCACAATTGGCTCACATTTTTTTTAGAAAAAAAACACAAAGTTTATGATGAAAAATAAATTTTTTTTATTGATATCAAAATAAATAAAAAAATATGTTGATTTGATATCTCAAAATGTGTTTTATTAAGAAAGTTCAAAATTTTGTCTTGATAAAGAAATATTCAAAATTTTTGATTTGTATTACCCTCTTTGATGATCTTGTTTTTGACAAAAAAAGGGGGAGAAAAATTTGTTTGATTGATTTTACTTTGAACCCTTTGTTGATGATTGACAAAAAGGGGGAGAAGTATTTGAGTTATATGCATGATTTCCTTAAGGGGGAGAAGTATTTGTTCCTTACTTAAGGGGGAGAAAGATTTTGAGATTTTGAGTTTTTATATTTTGAGTTTTTATACTTGTGCTTTTACTCATGCATAGCAATAAAATAATAAGATAAAAGTTTGAGAAAAAGATTTGTGCATTCATTTGCATACATATTTATGTGCTTTAATGTCATATCTATTTATTTCTAGTGATGCATGAGTTAAGGGGGAGCTTCTTTGAAGCTTTACTTTAATCCATGCATATATAACCTCATGAGTTTTGTCATCATCAAAAAGGGGGAGATTGTTGGCCCAAAGGCCTATCACCCTAGTTTTGATGATGATCAACTCATGAAGTTATATTTACTAATGATCTTGTGTTTAATTAGTGACAGATTCATTATCAAGATCTTAGTAGGTGTGGAGCTTCAACAAAGGATTAAAGACAAGTTGGAAGCTAGCACCGGTTGATTCACGAGCCTATGCATCAAGAACACATCTAGAGATGAGCTCGGTGGATTGCATTTGGACCAAGTCAAGAAGATGAGAAGCCTTCAAGGGAAGACTTCAAGAAGATGAAGACTTGTGTCTAGGTATAAGATTTTGTTTTTGTTTTAGTTAAAAATGTAAAGGATAGATAGTTGGTGGATTGCTCAAGTTATATCACACACACACTCTTAATAGAACTCTTGATAGAATTGCTTTCATAAAAGAAGATTTTTATGTTTAGAAAAGAATTTTTAGTTAGTAAAAGATTTTCTTTTGACAAAATATATATACCTTGGTTTTTGGTATTTCTATCATGTATATTCTTTTTCAACCATAACCATGTTTAGAGCTTAATGTCAAAAACATAGATATTACATTATGATTGTGTAGTGGATCATATCCATACACACTATGCTTTAAGATGAAATCAAATATCTTGTTTTTATATTTTGTGAAGTTATGAAAACCAAGTTTGAAAAATACATGTTTGATTTTTGATAAAATTGCAAGACGCTGAAATAATATGAATATGTTGATATATGTCTTGAAAATTTTTATCACAAGTTTGGTTTTCAATATAGAATGTTAAAACAAGTTTATGGAATTTTTATAAGTGTTAAAAGATTTTAAAATTAATTTTTAAAACAGTTTTTCAGACCTGATATTGGCTGACAGGCCAGTCCGGTCGACCGAACCAAGGGCCGGTCGACCCACGGTCGACCGGACATGCACAGACTTGTGCATGTCTGTCAGCACAGTGGTCCGGTCGACCGGACGGTCGACCGCTGCAGAGAGTTCTGCTCTCTGGATTTCTCGGTCGACCGGAGGCTGCAACGGTCGGATTTTAGACCGTGGCCGGTCGACCGGAAGCTCTGACAGAGCCCAACGGTCAGATTTTTCTGGCCTCTATAAAAGGAGTTTTGTCATTGTTTTGAGCCAAGATTTTTGGAGACCTTAGAGCCTGTTTTCTCATATTCATTTCAGAGGTTTTTCTCCACAAAAATAGTGAGCTAATACTTCCAATCAAAAGGGAAGATTTTATAAGAGTGTAAAAGTGATTTCTTGAGATTTTCACCAAAGATTCTTTCCTTACTTTCTCACACAAACACTTGAGCATCCATTGAGCTATTCATCCTATAGGTGTTGTAGTGAGAGTTTTTGTAGGTGATCAAGTATTTAGATCACCAAGATTTCATCTTGTACTTTGAGGAGACGGGCAAGTGTGCTCATGGTTGTTTAGGGTTCGGGTGCGAACTCTTGTAGCTTGAGGTGCGGCCTCGACGAGCCGGTGGGCTTGTGGTGTGTAAGGGACTAGAGAGTCCGAGGGCTTGTAGGTGTTGCGGCACCGGGGAGAGATCCGTTGGGATCTTGCATAGTGGAAATCCTTCGTGTGTCGAAGGCGGGGATGTAGAGCAAGTGTGCTCGAACCTCGAAACAAACCCTTTGTGTTTGCGATTGCTTACTCTATCTCTCTCTCTCTCTCTCTTTGTCTCATTTATATCTTGCACTACTTTCATTGTCTTTACATTTACATGCTTGATATATTCCCTTGTGCTCATAATTGCTATACTTGCTTGGATTGTTGTTAACACTAGTATTCAACCAAGAGAGCCAACGCGGCACCTCAACCCATTCAAGGGGAATCTAGAGGAGCTTGTCCAGAGCCCTGCAAAGGGAATTCGACAACACTCTTGAGTTATACATAAGTGTTTAATTAAAAGAAGATTTAATTTGGTCATATTTGTCATCTTAGTTTTAATTCCGCATCATTTGTTCATTACGTGACCATTAGATTAGCCAACACCTATTCACCCCCCCTCTAGGTGTTATTTCAGTTAGAGCCTCCGGTCGACCGCCCGGTCGACCCAAAAGAACAGAGAGCACTGCTCTCAGTTCCGGTCGACTGGGTCGGCAGACCGGCCATCTGCCAGGTCAAGGCGTGCACGTCGTGCACGTCGGTCGACCGAGCCGGTCGACCGACTTCAGCCCTAGTCGACTTGGTAGGTCGACTAGTCGACTTAGCTGAAGCCTGGAACAGAAAATCTGGGATTAAAACTTGGTCTTTTGGCTCACATAAAAATCCCATAAAATACATAAAAATCTACAAAAATAGTTTTACCAATATACTTTGATAAACAAACATGCTTGCACAAAATCAAGGCATGTTATAAAAGATTTGGACTATTTTTGTATGTTGGAAATATTGACTCAATTGAAAACTTGTATTTTTCTAAAACTTGTTTTCTAAACTTCTTCATGATACAAAAACAAGATATTTTGAATTCATTAAAGCATAGTGTGTATGGATATGATCCACTACACAATTAAGATGAAATATCTATGTTTTGGCATTAAGCTCTAAATATGGTTTTGGATAAAAGACATGCATATAAGAAATTCCAAAAACCAAAAAGTATTTTTCCAAATGAAAGTCTTTTCTAAATCTAAAAATTCTTTTATGAAAAGACAACTAAATCAAGAGTGTGTGTGTGATATGTTTTTGAGCAATCCACCAACTATTCTATCCTTTACATTTTATCTAAAAAATAAAATCTTTTAAAACTAAATCTTATACCTAGACACAAGTCTTCATCTTCTTGAAGTCTTCTCTTGAAGCCTTCTCATCTTCTAGACTTGGTCCAAACACGATCCAACGAGCTCGACTCTTGATGTGGTCTAGATACATAGTCTCGTGAATCAACCGGTGCTAGCTCCAAAACTGTGACTTTAAATCCTTTGTTGAAGCTCCACACCTACTAAGATCTTGATCATAAATCTGACACTAATTAAACACAAGATCATTAGTACTATAACTTCATGAGTTGATCATCATCAAAACTAGAGTGATGGGCCTTTGGGCCAACATAATCATGTATTGAAAACCGTGTCGTGAGCACATGTATGCAGGAGCAAGTAGAGAGACAGTAATCGATATCAAGCTGGGAACATGCATGATATAAGATGATAAGAGCAAGTAACGAGGCGAAAAATAAATTAGATAAGGCAACATCAGATATCTCCTATGCTAACATAAAATCGAATAAAATCGATTACGAGCAAAATCGATCGTATAGGCTTAGGTCACGGCTCCATGAGACTAGTATATCGAAGGAATAATCCATATAAGGAAACTCTCATCTATATACCTTTATCCCATGTCACCGTAATCCGAGCGCAGACAACCCGAGTTACAAAATAACATAACAAATGGTACATTAGCATCTATTATTTTGGGGCCGTCTAAGTTGTAGGTTTTTTATGTGTCCCATTCCACATACTTTCACTTACAACTTATAGAGCAAGTTATTTGGAAACTGATGAAGTTCAACGAACCATGTTTAGGATGGGCCCCGTACATGCTTGGGACAACGGTCCAGGAGTATCCGGTGCTGAGCCAGAACGTACCGCTAGGTACTGGGACTTATTGTACGCCCGAACAGGAAAAGAGTATCGCAGATCCCATAGAAATAGGTCTAGGGCGTTTGCATACTCGGCAGGAATAAACAGGAGTAGGGGTGCCATCACACCCCACGGAATCCCTGGTGGCCGCCAGGTGATCCCTCAAGTATGTGGCCACGCGTGACTCAATAAGATCACCATAAACATGACTCTTCAGGACCCATCAGTTTTCCCCAAACCGGGTACAAGTTGTCTTATTATAAAATTATGTAATTATTAATTTACGGGAATAGCAAGAGCAGGACATGATCAGGAATTCAGGAAAACATGAGTACATTTATAATAGGAGTACAGGTCAATGTATATAATATAGGATAACAGGTCAATGTATATAATAAGGATAACAGGGCAGAATTCTCGTAGATGTGATAATCACATGTCAAGTATTAATTGATAGGAGGCAGATGATAAGTCGTGTCATAACAGGAAGCAAGTGTTAAGTAGTAGCATGTCAGGTGTCAGGTGGTAACATATCAATTGTCAAGTGATACAGACAGGTGTCAGGTATTAGCAAATAGATAACAGGTATCAATTAATAGCATGTCAAGTGTTAATATATCAAGCATGTACATAGCAAGTGATAGATTAATAGCTGAGCACAATCAAGCTGAGCTGAGCAAGCTGGAGGCACGAACAGCAAACAGTGTTTAACACTAGAGCACCTGGCGAGGTAACCGGGATGAATCTAGTGGTAAAGCGCTGAGCCTTAAGCATGCATACTGTTGGCCCAAAGGCCTATCACTCTAGTTTTGATGATGATCAACTCATGTAGTTATATTTGCTAATGATCTTGTTTAATTAGTGACAGATTCTTTATCAAGATCTTAGTAGGTGCAAAGCTCAACAAAGGATTAAATGTCAAGATTTGGAGCTGGCACGGGGTGATCCAAGGAGCTTTGGATCAAGCTTGGACCAAGTCAAGAAGATGAGAAGCCTTCAAGGGAAGACTTCAAGAAGTTGAAGACTTGTGTCTAGGTATAAGATTTGTATTTTTATTTTAGATAAAATGTAAAGGATAGAATAGTGGTGGAATGCTCAAGTATAGATATCACACACACACTCTTGTTAGAATGTTTTTCATAAAAGATTTTTAAAGTAGAAAAGATTTTCATTTTGAAAAAATACAAGTTTGGTTTTTTGGTGGTTCTCATATACTTATCCTTCAACCAAAACCAAGTTTTATGCTTAATATCAAAAACATAGATATTTCATCTTGATTGTGTAGTGGATCATATCCATACACACTATGCTTTATAAGTTCAAAATATCTTGTTTTTGTATTTTGTGAAGTTATGGAAAAACAAGTTTTAGAAAGACATGTTTTTAGAAAAACAGTTTTTATTGTGATTAAAACTATTTTTTAGATTTACTGTGAATTTATGGGATTTTTATTGAGTGAAAAGACCTATTTTCAAATCCCGTATCTGTGCAGAACTGTGCAAACTGTTTCAGGCTTCAGCGGTCGACCGGACCGGTCGACCGGGTCTGAAGTCGGTCGACCGGATCAGTCGACCGACGTGCACAGACGTGCACGCCTTGGTGCACTGGAGGACGGTCGACCGGGTCGGTCGACCGCTTCAGAGAGCTTTGCTCTCAGGAAATCTCGGTCGACCGGGCCGGTCGAACGACAGAGAGTTTACTCTCTCCTCCAGTTGCTCGGTCGACCGGGTCGGTCGACCGGAGGCTGCAACGGTCGGATTTTAGACCGTTGTCGGTCGACCGGACCGGTCGACCGGAAGCTCTGACAGACCCCAACGGTCAGATTTTTCTGACCTCTATAAAAGGGGGTTTTGTCATTGTTTTGAGCCAAGATTTTAGGAGAGCTTTTGTCCAGTTATTTCCATTCTTTTAGCAGAGTTTTCTCCACAAAATAGAGTGCCAATATTTCCTATCAAAAGGGATTTTATCAAGAGAGTGTTTATTGTGACTTCTTGAGTTTTCCATCAAAAGTTCTTTCTTTGATTTCTCACACTACACTTGAGCATCCATAGTTATATCTATCCTATAGGAGTGTGTTGTAGTGAGAGTTTTTGTTAGGTGATCAAGTGTTTAGATCACCAAGATCTTTCTTTGTATGTGAGGAAGCGGGCAAGTGTGCTCGCGGTGTTTTGAGTTCGGGTGCGGACTTGTTGTACGAGGTGCGGCCTCGACGAGCCGGTGGGCTTGTGGTGTGTAAGGGACTTGGGAGTCTGAGGGCTTGTAGGTGTTGCGGCACCGAGGAGAGATCCGTTGGGGATCTTGCATAGTGGAAACCCTTCGTGTGTCGAAGGCGGGGATGTAGAGCAAGTGTGCTCGAACCTCGAAACAAACCCTTTGTGTTTGCGATTGCTCACTATTGCTCTCTTACTCTTTTTGTCTCACTTATATCTTGCATTACTTTATAGTCTTTATCTCTTATATGCATGATATACCTTTGTGCTCATAATTGCTATACTTGCTTGGGATTGATATCAACACTAGTATTCAACCAAGAGAGCCAACGCGGCACCTCAACCCATTCAAGGGGAATCTAGAGGAATTTGTCCAGAGCCTCGCAAGGGGAATTCGGCAACACTCTTGTGTTATACATAAGTGTTAATTAAAAGAAGTTTAATTTGGTCAACTTAGTTTTAATTCCGCATTATTTGTTCATAAGTGACCATTAGATTAGCCATCACCTATTCACCCCCCTCTAGGTGATCTTACACATACCAGGCGGAGCCGAAAGACCTGACGGTCTAAGCGCACTTCTCTTTCAAGATAGTGGGTGAGAGCCTGAAGGCTAAAGTACGCTCGGAGTCTAAGCGCATTCTTGGTAGCTACTACGTAACCCATAAAGGTACAAGCCTAGAACCATTGGGTAGCCAGCCTAGGAATGGGCAGAAACCAGAGTCGATACGTAAGTACATGTACGAGATGTTAGTACCACACAAGCATACATACAAGTGTGATAATATCTACACTACCGTGGAGTGGAGAAGCCCAAAGGCTGATAGGGCCCGGAGGCCGACTAAAAAGCCCAAAAGCTAAAAGGGCTCGGAGGCCAAGCAGAGAGCCCGGAGGCTAACGACCACGAAGGGTCAGCTTCGCATGTTATAAAGTAGTAAAAAGTACATCACAGGCATGATATATATATATATGCAAGAAGTAAACTACCCTAATACAACCATTCGTCACAGGCATATACAAGTGTACAATCACGGGCATTTGGCCACATCCAAATACAAGGGCACCGCCCTATACAAAATACATTTAAATACAAAATAAATACACGTCAACCTGACGAAGCGGAGACACCAAAAGGAGGCAAGGACACTCGTCTAAATCTCCGAAAAAGCTGAAAACTCTGAAATCCCCGGAAATCGCGCACGCGCCAAAATTATAATAAAATATAAATAAATATGTATTTAATTTTTAGAGAGGGAAAGAGATGAGGAGAGAGAGTCTAGAGAGAAAGAGGGAGTTAGAGAGAGAACCAGAGAAAGAGAGAACTAGAGAGAGAAAGAGATGAGAGAGAAAGAGAGAGGAGAGAGAGAAATGGAGAGAGAGCTGGAAGGGGGAGAGAGAGATATGACAGCAGAGAGAGACAGAACGACCAGAGAGAGATGAGAGAGATATGAGAGAGAGAAAAGGGAGAAAAGAGGAAATAGAGGGGGCAGCTGTCGCCCCCTCCTCAGCTCACGCATAGGGAGCTTGGGGGCCCCCTGGCCGCGCACAGCCGCCGGCGACGCGCCGGCAGCGCCCAGGTCCGGGGTGACGTCGGCCACCTAAAAAAAGAGAGGGGAAAAAGGGGAGAGTTTTGGGTTTGATGATAGAGAAAAGTAGTGGTGGTGGTGAAGATTGTGTTTTAGTGGTGATTTGAGGTGGTGGTGGATAAATTGAAGGAGAAAGGAGGAAGAGTATGGTGTTATGAGGGTGGAGTTGAATTGGAGAAGGCGGTGGTGGTGGTTAATTGAAGAAGAAGAAGAAGAAGAAGAAGGTGGAGATGGTGGTGGTTTTGAGGAGGAAGAAGATGGAGGTGGTGGTGTTGATGTTGGTGTTAGTGAGAGGAAGATGGCCGGAGTTGGGGGAGGCTCTTGATGGTGATGGTGCTTGAGGCACCGGTGGTGGGGCTCGGTTTGGGCGTCGGCCAAAAATGGAGGAGAAGAAGAAGAGAAGGGAGAAGAAGAGAAGGGAGAAAGAAAGATAAGGAAAAAGAAAAAGCAAAGAGGGAAGATGGATGGAGGTGATGGATGGGAGAGGAGAGTGATGTAACCGTGCCCATGTGGGCTGGGTCGGCGGTGAAGTGATGGGGGAAAGAAAGGAAAAGAAAGAAAAAAGGAAATATTCCAAAAAAATATAAATATTATAATAAGGTCAAAAAATATTGATTGTTCCAGAAAAATTCTCAAAAATCCCCAGAGGTAGAAAACATTTCCCTGAGAAATAATATAAAATCAGTTTTTAGAAATAAAATTCCGTTTTCAAATTAAAAATTCTGGAGTCAACCGTCGATACCGGTCTACATTGAATCGGCCGGATTTTGATAAATTCTGAAAAATCTTAGAAAATACATTAAGAAGAAAATACGATTCTAAGAAGCAATGTGAAAGCGAAATCTAGAAATTTAATTTCGATTGTAAGTTAAAAATCCTAGAATCAACCAGCGATACTGGCTGATACCAAATCAGGCAGAATTTTGATAAATTAAGAAAATTCTCAAAAAAAATATTTAGATAGAAAATGTGATTTTAAGAAATAATGTGAAAATCCATTTCTAGAAATTCAACTCCATTTGTAAATTAAAAATCTGAGAATCGGTCAGCGGTACTGGTCGACACTGGTTTTGAAGATTTTCAATTTAATTCATGAAAATTTTAAAAAATCATAGAAAATATAAGATATTGGAAAACGATGTTTGAAACTGAAATTGGTCAAATCTGAATATCATAAAAACCAAATCGAGCAATACCCTAGGATCGGGTCCTCGGTTCAGACTAGGGCTGACTCTGAGCCCACGAATCCGGATCCAATGCAAAACAATCATATAAATAATTCATAATATAAAACAAATACAGAAAGTAAATTTAAAAAATATGATTAAAAAATCTGAATATGCAACTAAGTACGTATTTCGGGGCAGGGTGTTAAAGCTGGGTACACCACATCGGTGACGATCACTTCATGTAGCAGTGTTGGCACCACATAATGCTTCGGCCACAACATGAGGAAACCCGCCATTAGAGCCCAGTCAGATATGGGAATCCGGGCTTGATAGTGAAAACTTTAAAAGACCGTATCAGGCTTGAAAGTATCCTCGTTCGACTCGGTCGTATACGAGCCTTTGGAAGCACTGATCCTCTCGGCGATCTCTTCATCAGTACAAGGGGCCAGACTAGTCACTGAGTTAGACTTTTCATTTATATTATTGAATAGGTAGCTCGCCCAGGACATCTATTTAACGCCCCTGTTCCTCTAGATAGATATTTGCCCGCAGATATGGAAATGACATAAACTTCCCAATAAGTCTCATACACCTGAGGATCCTCTCCCTTCAATAGGTAAAGCTACTTAGTAGTCGGGACTTACTCTTTATATGGGGCATCTCCAATTACTATTGTAACGCCCCGACCCAGCGGGTATGGAGACATTACTGCGACGTATATACGCAGATCAAAAATACCCTCACGTATATACGCTAAGCATCAGTACATGTAAGAATCAGAGTACGGAAGCACATGGTGCATTACATATTCCAACATATGACTACAATTACAAAGTTATCACAGGAAGTGACCCAATATTACAATAATATTACATCACCAATATGGTGCAAATGCGAGATTACAAGGAGATGTACAAGTATGAACTGTACAAAAGGAGGCTCAGAGTCATAACAAGAAAACTCTAAAGCCGAGCAGGGGGCCTGGAAGAATGGGGCTCTGGACGGTCTGCTGGAGATCCTCGCTACCGCTGCGCCACTCTGATCAGCAACTGGGAGAATCCACACGCTCCAAGACCTGGACATGAGGATCCAGAGGAGTCAGAACTCCCCGGCGAGTGGTGATGCAAAAGCTAGATGGCGTGCTGAGATAAGCATATGTGTATCGATAAATCTAAGTCATAAATATGTATTGAAAACCGTGTCATGAGCACAAACATGTAGGAGCAAGTAGATATACAACAAATGATATCAAGCAGAAAATACTCATGATATGATAAGACAAGAGCATGAGACTGGTGGAATAGAACACAAGTGGAAAGGCAGGATATGAACGGTATAGTATAATAATCATAAAACTAAAAATCCGAAGTAAAACCCGATACAATCAACCATGGCAAAGCATACTACGGATTCAAAGCTGACATCTTTATTATTATTATTATTACTCGTCTTACCCTGATATCTAGATATGTAAACTAGCATCCCAGCGCACATATATCCACATCTGAGTAAAATAAGGTTGTTATTGGAAACCAACGGGGGTATCAACGAACAATGTTTACAGTGGGTCCCATACATGCCCGGGACCACGGTCCAGGACGTACCATTGCTGGTGTATGGAACCGACCGCAAGGCCTACAGGAGGGTCTTATAGAATGCCCTTATCAAGATGGTACCAGGAAGGAGGGAGCCAGCACTCCCCTCGGTCGCCTGGAGGCCCACAGGTCAGGCCGGAAGTTTTAGTTACACAACATGCCTAGTACCACTGTAAACACGAACATATATTGATAGCCGCAAGTTTCCCCGACCCGATGCAAGTTGTTCCTTTTTCTTATGATTTATTATGTAATATCAATTTACGGGAATAGAGGTGCGAGACATGATCAGGAATTCAGGAGTACATGAATACTGTAGATTCAGATCACTATATATATATAATATAGGATAACAAGTAAAAGATTCAAGTCATTGTATGTAATATAGGATAACAAGTATAGTATTCCCGTAAATGTGATAATCACAGGTCAAGTATTAATATGTTAGGAGGCAGGTGATAAGTCATGTTATAGCACGAAGCAGGTGTCAAGTAGTAGCATGTCGGGTGTCAGGTGATAACATATCGTGAGAGTGATACAAACAGGTGTCCAGTATTAGCATGTAGATGGTAAGTATCAAGTAATAGCATGTCAAGTGTTAATATATCAAGCATGTACTTGGCACAAGTGATAGAATAATAGCTAAGTACAATCAAGCGGAGCTGAGCAAGCTGGAGCGAAACTAATGTACAACACTAAATGCTATCACGCTCGGCGTGATTACCGCTCGCAACGTAACTAGACACACGTGTCACTACAAGCGTATGAACGTCATACTACCGCTCACGGGGAAGCCATGCTCACAGGATAACTATACTCGAACGGAGTAAGCAGTAAAGTGCTGACACTAGGTCCGCCTACCAGGCGTAGCATAGAGAAAGTCCAGAGGACCTTAAACCTCAAAGGTTATACCCAGTGGTTAGGGTACCTACAGAGAAAGTGTTAGTTCTAGATACAAATACATAAGACAACCAAGTTGACAAGAGGAAAGCGAGAACACTCGCCTAAATCTTTTAGAAAACAAAATGAAATCCCCGATTTTCGAATTCAGGTAACAAACACGTAATGCATTAAAGAGAAAGTGATAGAGAGAGGAGGAAATCAAGAGAGAGAAAGAGAATGAGAGAGAGAAGAGAGAAAGAGAGAGGAAGAGAGAGAAGTCCATAGAGAGAGAGTGTAGAGGGAGAGAGAATACAGGGGGAGGGACAGAGTGTGTGTACAGGGAGATGCAGTGTTGAGAGTGAGATGCGGGGTCGCAAACGCGGGAGTTGCGTCGCATAAATGCTACAAACGCGAGGTTCGAGATCGTGTTTAAGCTATAAAACAAGAAGAACGCGGACGCGGACGTGGGCTCCGCGTCACGTTAACATGAGAAGAACACAGACGCGGGCATGAGCTCCGCATTGCGTTGACACGAGAAGGACACAGACGCGGGCATGAGCGCCGTGTCGCATCGATGCAGGAACGCGAAGGCCGCGTTATACAAATGTCAAGAACGCGAAGATCCGCGTTAAGGAATTACCTAGACGCGGGGTGAACTCCGCGTCTAGCAATTAATATTAGAGAAAGAGAGAGACGTACAGAGGTGTGAGAATGAGAGAGACGCAGAAAGAGAGAGAGGAAGACGCAGGAATGAGGGAGTAGAGACGCAGGGAATGAAATAAAGGAAAGAAAGAAAGAAAGAAAGAAAGAAAAGAGAAGAAAAGAAGGAAAGAAAGAAAGAAGGGAAGAAAAGAAAGAAGAAAAGGAAAGAAAAGAAGGAAGAAGGGAAGGAGGGAGGACGGCCGGCCATGACCGGCGGTCACCGGCGGCCGAGTTGGCCGAGAAGGTGGCAAAAACTCCAAGCCCAAGCAAATTGTGGGGTGCAAGTGTAGTTAAAAACGGAAAAAATGGAGTTTTGCAAAAGGGTTTCAGAGAGCGAAGCAATAGCTCGTTGGAAAGAGCACGACGAGGAGAGGAAGATGGTATATTTGGTAGTAGCCAAGGTGGTGTAGGTGGTGGTGAAAATGGTGGTGATGTTTTGGAGGTTAATGGGTTGTTTTGATGGAAAAAGAGGAAGAAGATGGTGGTGTGGTTGGTGCTAAGGTGGTGGTTGTTGTTGGAATGGAAGAGGATATGGAAGAGAAATTGGTGGAGGAGTTGGTGGTAAAATGGGTGGAGATGGAGGGGAGAGTGGCCGGCCAAGGAGGGCACCATGGCAATTTTGGGCTGCTGTGTTCGTTCTCTGTTGGTGGGAAGAAGGAGAAGGAAATAATGAATGAGAGAGAAGAAGAATGGGGGGTGTATATATAAAAGGAAGAGTTAATTATTACAAGTTTGCCATTCCATGCCTTACATTGAATGAGACTTGCGTCTTCATTAGAACTAGACGCGGAGATGAGAGCCGCGTCCAGGAGAAAAACGCCAGATTGCGTTTAACAGAAAAGACAAAAGTTGTAATGACTTGGTCAGAGCTGACTTGAAAGGCATTAAATGTAGAACGGAAATGGATCTCTACATTTATTGATCGAATCCAGATTTAGTGAGACTCGCGTCTGAGGAAGGAGAGAGAAAATGAGAGGAATATAAATATAATATGTGGATAAATTTCGGTATATGGGGAAAACACCAAAACTTTGAAAAAGCCCGAAAAATGAAGTAACTCGGAAAGCTTCTCAAATTTCTCAAAATAATAAATATTATTTTAAGATTTTTGGTGAAATTGATTTTCAGAAATTCAATCCTGTTTTCAAAATAAAAATCCTGAAGTCAAACGTCAATACCGGTCTATACCAGGTCGGCCGGATTTTTTTTATAAATTCTGAAAAATCTCAGAAAATATATGAAAGAAGAAAATATAATTTTAAGAAGTAATATGAAAGTAGAATTTAGAAATTTGATTCCAATTGTATATTAAAATTCCTGAAATCAACCAGCGATACTGGCCGACACCAAATCCAGTAGAATTTCGATAAATTTAGAAAAATCCCAGAAAATGTATTTAGATAGAAAATGTGATTTTAAGAAGTTATGAGAAAGCCGTTTTTTTTAGAATTTTAACTCTATTTGTAAATTAAAAATCCGAGAATCGAGCAGCGGTATTGGTCGACCCCGGTTTTGAAGATTTACAACTTAATTCAGAAAAATTCTAGAAAATCATGAAAAATCTTGAATATTAGAAAAATGATATTTGAAACTAAAATTGGTCAAATCAGAATAACAGAAAGACCAAATTGAGCAATACTCCAAGATCGGGTTCCCGGTTCAGACTAGGGCTGAATCCGAGTTCACGAATCCTAATCCATGACAAAATGTTCATATAAATAACTCATAATACAAAACAAATACAGGAAGTAAATCAAAGAAATAAGATCAAAAAATACGAATACGCAACTAAGTATGTATTCCGGGAGCCGGGTGTTACAACTATCCCGAGACTTCGTACAACTCATGAAGTGCGAGCCCCATCTCTCCAACGGAGTAAAAATGTGCCCGTCAGAGGATTGTAACGCTTCAAGACGCCAAAAAATGGTGGGAGCTCTGCGGGAGGCCATACTGCACGGTCCTGACCGAATGGTATAATCCCACTTACTTCAGCAAATCCCCGACCTCAGCGAGAATAAATCCAACCATCCTACCCCCCATGACTTGTCGGTAGAGTGGACCCACCCGAGCGGACGAAAGTCAATGGGAAAATCACCCCTCACCTTCAAGAATTGATTGATGAAAGTGGTGGCCAACTGAAGGGTTTCTCCTTTCGGATACTCGGCCCTGACCAATCCGAGATATAAACCGAATACATCTTTCCTGTGGCCAGCAGGGTATGCTTCCTTTACACCCAATTTGCCGAGGGACGCGCCGGAGATAGACTGAGAAAGGTTCCACTCCATTGCGCGGTGTACCAACGTGTGCTGAAGATAGGCTAAGGGTACATCCTCTCCATGTTAGGAAGGAGAAATCTCCTGTCCCCTATCTGATGGATCCACTTATAGTCTCCGTCATACAAAATCCTATCTTTCTCAGTGATAGCGTCGCTAAAGAAGAAGTTAGGTTTCTTCAGCACAACACGGGTGTCAGACTCGAATAGCCCATTAGTCATAATCTTCTAGAAGGTCAGCATACTAGGGTTGCTGAGCCTGTCCCGACGCTCTCTTGACTTCAAAGCAAACACTGGAGCAGTCCTTGGAAGCACGAAGGTCAGATTCGGATTAGCACCACCTACGTGTCCAAAATGGCACTTTTTAGACAGAGGATTGGAGGAATATCACACTGCAAAAAGGACAACACACAGTCAGAAATCTAAATGAAAAATAACTAAGTGTTGAAGTTAAGGCGCAAGGTTGAGTCTAGACGCGGCGCTCAGTGAAACTCACGTCTAAACCCAAAGAACGTGACTCGCATGAAGCCTGCATTTTAAACTCCACAACTTAGAAATTTTTCCAAGTGTTGGACCTAGACCCGCGTCCAACCTCAAAGACGCGAGGCTCACATGAAATCCGCATCTGAACTCCCCTGCTTAGGAAAATTCTCTAAGCGTAAGGATCAAATGCAAGGCTCAACGAAGCCAACGTTCAACAAGCAGATACAGATTCGAGCTGATGAAGTGAAGACGCGAAGGTCGTCAAACCCACGTCTTGCCTACCAATGTAAGAGCTGCGTCTGGATGTCAAAAATACGGGCGTGAGCCTCACATTGGCGGCTCAGTTCAGAAGAGACTTAAGAGCTAAGATAACTCTTCAAGTCCCTTAATGGCGAAAACCAGGTCAAATGGTTCTTTACCTGAAATGGGGACTTCCTATGGGGAAGAGCAGCCCATTTGAACCTCTGGAGTGACAGCGCTAGACGACGAAGCCACCGATTTTATTTTTGGGGCCATTTCGATCGTGAATCCTGTATAGAGGACTAGAGAAGGAAGAAAAAAGCTCAGAGTTTTTTTTAAGTTCTGAAAATCCTCAATGCAGGGCTCAGTGGAGAAGAAAAGAGTCTAATGATGACTTTTCAAAGACTGATGTCTTTTATAGACACAATAATCCACTAAGATACGCGGCACATGTCTTGAGTCCAAGCTTTGCCTGACGCGTGGCCCGCGCCTTGAACGCGAAAATCGCATATTAAGGGAAGGCATCTCTTCAAGCTCCGCCTGAAGCGTGGCACGTACCTTGAACGCGAAAATTGCATATTAAGGGGAAAGACGTCTCCTCAGCTCCGCCAGACACGTTGCAATGCCCCAGAACGCGAGTCTCGCATTTAACAAGATCGCGTCTCTTTAAAGAAGGACCGCGTCACCACCTTGAAGTCTGCATTACTTCAACGAAGTGAGAAATGCATCTCCACTTCAATATTCACGTCCTCCAATATAAAAAAAAAAGAAAGTCTCATTTCTACTTCAAATGAGGTCTGCGTCTCCAAGGCAATATGATCTCTGCGTCTACAAGACTTGCGTTCAGTCTTTACTTCTGCAATCACTTCAATCGTACACTAGCACAAGCAGATGACTGTTTATCCCAGGTTCAACAGTACACCAATAACTAGCTCAGAGTATCGAGGAGATCCGGACTGCGTATCTAGATACTCACAACGATTATTTCTGGTGGCTTCAAAGAGTTTAACAATATACTCACAGAGACCAAAATCCAGACAAGATCAAGCTCAAGATATCTCAGAAGATTGTTAGTCTAGTCTTGAGAGCATTGCTGCTAAGAGAAAGTCCAAAGTATTTCGAAACTCGTCTCAGTCAATCACGAGTTTTGAAAACTTTGGAGGGGGTTATGTAGACTGTCTAAAAATCATTGAAGACAAGTAATTAGAGAACAAGGTTTATACTCCAGACCGAGGCTAATCATAGCCACTCGTGTAATGCCAAGACGCAGAGTAGAAGCCCGCACCTCAACATTAGTACAATACCAAGACGCGAGGGTCGAAGCTCGCGTCCTAGCTGCACTGTAATAACCAAGACGCGACTCGAAGCCTGCGTTCTTACATCAGTACAGTACCAAGACACGAGGGTCGAAGCCCGCGTCTCGACATCACTGCAGTCTCAAGATGCAGAGCCTGAAGTCCGCGTCTGGCAGAGTTCGAAAGCCGCATCTAGCAAGGTGCGAAGTCAGCATCCGAAACGTGAGGCTCGAAGCCCGCGTTCTGACTACAGAGAAGCTCTGTGCTTCGGTTATATTGCCCTCATTACTGGGTCATTACTGCCCACGTAATGAGGGGAGTTAACCCCCATTATGGAGGATTTTTAGAAGATAGTTTTACCCCCTGAAACCCCTATAAATAGCTCAGTTTGCTACTGAAGAGGGGTCAGAAGTTTTGAAAAAATAGAATCTTTAGCTGAGGAATACAAAAGAGTTCAACTCTTCTAACAACTTGCAGAGTACAAGTATGTTCTTGCCTCAAGTCTCCTCGAGATCTTATTGGACAGGAGCTACGGTACTCCGTCCATAATCTAAAGAGAAGATTCCCAGAAGATTGTGACGTTCACCCGGTCAATGAAAAATAAGATTCACTTTCCGCCGCTACATCAAGAACCTAGCATTGAACAAAGAGAAGATTTGAGCTTGAATATCTTCTCTCTCTTATAATTGGAATTTTTAGAATTGTTGTAATCTTTCAATGATTCAAGAAAATTTTATTACGATCCTCCAATTTTTGCCGTCCAAACACCCTTCACTTGCTTCGTCGAGCGCCAATTGAGTAAGTAAGTTGAACACGCCACAGTTTCCGCCCAAAATTGCTTCAGCAGTCCCTTTTCTTTGAGCATGGTCTTTGTTATGTCAAGAATAGTGTGGTTCTTTCTTTCTCCGATGCCATTTTGCTGTAGTGTATAAGTAGTAGTAAACTACCTCTTTATGCCTTGCTCCCTGCAATATCTTGAAACAGATTCGAGGTGTACTCGCCACCTCGATCAGATCGAACAGTTATTAGCTTGTGGTCACTCACCGCTTCAACAAGAGCTTTAAATTCTTGAAGGTAGTAAAGGCAGCAGATTTTTCTTTAAGAATGCACACCCACAACTTTCTATTGAAGTCATCAATGAAAGTAATAAATATCTATTACCTCCAAAAGAGACGAGACCTAGTGGTCCGCAGCTGTCAGTGTGAACAATTGCAATGGTGCCCCCACTCTCCACGATTTTTTCACTAGGAAAAAGAAGTCGGGCTTGCTTGCCAATTATGCAAACTTCACAAGTATGACTCAGCAAATCGATTGCTGGTAAACCTCGTACCATGCCGGTTTGTAGTTAGTAGCTTCAGGCCGCTAAAGTTTAGATGGCCGAAGCGAAGATGCCACCTCCATGACTCATTCTTCACGAGTCCTTGAAAGCACTTCTCAACTTTCGTATTCAGATGCAAGGAAATATGTGGTTCCTTGTCATCTTAACACAAGCTCTGAGGCCTCTTTTGCATTTTCCAACCAAAGATGGTTGTTTTCCATTTGTACTTTATATCTTTTTTTGAGTAATTGACTGATGCTGAGAATATTACTATTCATGTTAGGAATATAATAAACATCGAAAATATACTCGAGCTTACCATCCTTTTGGTAGATTTTGATCTTTCCTTTGCCTTTAACGAAGAGTTTTGAAGAATCACCCAAGCTCACACTTTCATGAACTCCTTCTGCGAGTTTCATGAAAAGTTCTTTCTTCCTGCACATGTGGTTGCTAGCACCGATTAAGGTATCAAACATCATTCTGAACACTTGATCATCATGAATAAAAAGAAGAGTAGAGTTATTACCCACATCATTTGTTGTTTCAGCGAGATTGGTAAGTCTTCAATTCTGTGCCAGCAATCCAAAGCATAATGTCCAAATTTTTGACAGTTGTAGCATTGAACGTTCTTATTGTTTTCACGTCCAGATGTGAATCTTCCCTGATTGCTTTGTCCTCGACCTCTGAAGCTTTGGACCACCACTTGATTTTGAGTGATTCGTTGTTGGAAACCACGTCCCCCACCTCTACCACGACCACGACCTCTACCATATGAGCCTCGATCATTTAAAGACAGCTTTGACTCTAATGCTTGTTCCAACACTATGAAATAGTTTTCTTTTGCATGCGTTACGCATGAACTTGGAGAGATCCCAAAAGCTCCTCTATTGAGATCTCCTCCAAATTCTTGGATCCTCAATTGTCCGCCACCATGTGCTCGAACTTTGATGTGAGGGATCGGAGCAATTTCTCCATCACTCGGATGTTCTCCATCTTCTCTCCATTTCTCCTCATTTTATTCACAATTAGAATTAATCGTGAATAATAATCAGAGATTTTTTTCTTCATCTTTCATTGAGCGGCTTCAAGATCGCCCGTCAAAGTGTGGAGGCAAATTCGCTTCACCCACTCGACTCCTTTGTAGATGATAGCAAGGATTTCCCATGCTTCACTGCTGTCGTTACTTCAGCAACTCTCTCAAAGGTAGACTCGTCCAACCCTTGATAGAGTAGAAAACAAGCCTTGCTATCCTTCTTTCTTTACTCTCTAAGAGCCTTCTTCTCTTCGGCAGTGTAGACGGCTTCTACCTCCGGTGTAGGTTCCTTGAACCCATCAATGATTAGCTCCCACAACTCTTAAGAACCAAATAGAGGTTTCATCTGAATTGACCAACTCTCACAGTTATCATTCGATAACTTGGGTACTTGTAGATTGACGAGATTATTGGTAGAGGCAGTGAGGAGAAGAGAGAATGAATGAAAAGATTGAAATAGCTCTGATACCAATTGTTGTATACAAGTCTTCGGACTAATATATTATAATTTAAAATTTTAATGGAGAATGATCTAATTGAACTTTTCTTTCTTCCTTGCTTGCTTGAAAAAAAACAAAGAGGTACGCTAGTCTTTTATAGACTCAAAGAAAAACTTACAAGAATACCAATCATCTATTTTAATGTCATAAACAAATGACAATAAAGCAATGCATATATGATTCTTTAACTTCTCCAATTCATGGTGAATCTTTCATTTCCCTAATGAAGATGACTCTTCCAATTCCCACAATTTATAATGACTTTTTACTTCTCCACTAATGTTATAAATCACATTTTATGATGACTTTCCAACTTCTCCACTAATGTCATGAATCACATTCATTATTATGACTTTTCAACTTCTCCACTAATGTCACATTCATTTTGATTTATAATTCCAACAACGAGAGTGTAGATTTAATAAAATAAGATATCCAAGCAAATTGTTGAACAGGTACTCTCTTAATCCACAATTAGTGCTGAAACGGTTTCACATTCTTACCCCAGAAAGTTTCCGACCACTGAATAATTACACAAGACAATGCAGACATTGTCCAAGTTATGCTGCCACCTCGTTGCAATGCAGAATCTCAATATCAAGATGGAACTTTGAAGATCCAATATACCCAGACTGTCTACGTAATGAGATAGATGGACAATAAGCATAAAATGATACGAGTTTTTTCGGTCGGTAATAGGACAGATCTTCAAGCCCCTGTGTACTCGTAATTTCATACCGAGACTCCAGATATGGAGGTGTTAAAACAGGTGCAATTAGGACTGTAAATGGTACCTGAAAATTCAATCCAACCGTTTACATATTTCGGGATTGGATCTAAAAAGTTAGATCCGAATTCTTATTGGGTCGGGTTTGGGCATGATACTTTCACACCCAAAACCCGATAACAAACATGAAAAGAGAATACATGTTATAAAATGAAATTCACCATTTTACATTTCACTATATTTAAATTGATAAATTTATATAAGTGAGAACCTGATGATAATATTATAAAAATAAAATATGTAGGTTTTCAATTTATATCTAATAAAATTGAAATTCACTTTAAAAATAACTTTAATTGAAAATTGAATATAACTATTTAAAATCCGAATCCAATCCGATAAGAAATAAGAGATTTCAACCCGAACCCGAATCCGAATTCCTTACCGGGTTCGGGTTTGGATATGGCATGGATCCGACCCGAACCCGACCCATTTACACCCCTAGGTGCAACGGACTTTGTATTGGAATCCTGTGGTTTAATACACCAGGAGATATCTGCCCGCGGTATTTCCACTGTAAGCTCAGAGAAGAGGAGAGCATGTGCAAGACTCGTCAAGTCCTTTGAGTTTCAGTCTTGGCGACCGTACTCCCCAGGCTTTACGACTGTCAGAATTTGAAATAAAATGTGTCACTCACAAGAGATAAAGGGGAAAACAGATGATAGCACATCAATAAGTAGGGACCAATATCAATATGTCTGTAAACCAAGGCGCGCCGACTACATTCACAATGTTCAAAAGATTCTGGTGGATGAAGGTTTAGGAGACAAAAGGGCAAGGTAACAAAGCAAGCAAGAGGAAAACAATGCAATTGACTCTTAATGACGTTTGTGAGCAAAATAGGAATTCTTTCGCTAGCCCCAGTCAAGTGGAGAAATCTCTAAACAAAAGAAAGACATGTAAATGGTGAAGCCTAAACAGGGGAGAAAAGAGGACTCTGCAACACTTAATTTGCAGGTAGAATACCTGCAAACACTTGTTTGTAGAGAATACTGTTAGCCCAGAGGTCTTTCACTCTAGTTTTGATGATAATTAACTCATGTAGTTATTGTTGGCCCAAAGGCCTATCACCCTAGTTTTGATGATGATCAACTCATGAAGTTATGTTTACTAATGATCTTGTGTTTAATTAGTGAGAGATTCATTATCAAGATCTTAGTAGGTGCATAGCTCAACAAAGGATAAAATGTCAAGATTTGGAGCTAACACGGTGTGATCCAAGGAGCTTGGATCAAGCTTGGACCAAGTCAAGAAGATGAGTAGCCTTCAAGTGAAGACTTCAAGAAGATGAAGACTTGTGTCTAGGTATAAGATTTTTTTTGTTTTAGTTAAAAATGTAAAGGATAGAGTAGTTGGTGGATTGCTCAAGTAGATATCACACACACACTCTTAATAGTTTTGTTTTTACAAAAGATTTTCATTTTGAAAAATACATGTTTGGATTTTGGTTTTCATGTTTACATATCTTTTATCCAAAATCAAGTTTAGAGCTTATGTCAAAAACTTAGATATTTCATCTTATTTGTGTAGTGGATCATATCCATACACACTATGCTTTAATGAGTTCAAAATATCTAGTTTTTATTTAAAGGAGTTTTGGAAAAACCAGATTTTTGAAAAATACAAGTTTTCAATTGAGTCAATATTTCCATATTACAAAATAGTTCAAATCTTTATAACATGCCTTGATTTTGTGCAAGCATGTTGTATATCAAGTATATTGGTTAAACTATTTTTGTAGATTTTTAAGTATTTTATGATTTTATTTCAATTAAAAAGACTAAGTTTTAAATCCCAAATTCTGTTTCTGGCTTCAGCAAGTCGACCATATAGTCGACTATCCTAAAGTCGGTTGACCGGCTCGGTCGACCGACGTGCACAGACGTGCACGCCTTTGTGCACTGGAGGACGGCCGACCGTGCCGGTCGACCGCTCCAGAGAGCTCTGCTCTCTGAAAATTTCGGCCGACCGTACGGGTCGACGACAGAGAGTTCTACTCTCTGCTTCAGTGGGTCGGTCGACCCGGGCGGTCGACCGTGGCTCCAACGGTCGGATTTCTGACCGTTGGCGGTCGACCGGACGGGTCGACCGACAGGTCTGACAGAGCCCCAACGGCTAGTTTTTCAGACTCTATATAAAGGGTCATTTGGGGGCTGTTTTCTTAAGTTTTTGGAGAAGTTTTAGAGCCAGTTTTTCCTACTCTTTTTAGAAGTTTTTCTCCACAAAATTGAGGGCAAATATTTCCATCAAAAGGAAAGTTTTATCAAGAGTGTAAAAGAGAATTTCTTGAGTTTTCCTCCACCATCTCTTTCCTAGTTTTTCTCACACAAACACTTGAGCTATCCATTGCTATTCATCTTATAGGAGTGTTGTAGTGAGAGCTTTTATTGGTGATCGAAGTGTTTAGATCACCAAGAGATCATTTCTTGTACTTTGAGGAGCGGACGTGTGTGTCCGCGTTGTTTCGAGTTCGGGTGCGAACTCCGTGTTTGAGGTGCGACCTCAGCAAGCTTGTGGGGCTTGCGTGTGTACGGGACTAGGGAGTCCGAGGGCTTGTAGGTGTTGCGGCACCGAGGAGAGATCCATTGGGATCTTGCATAGTGAAAATCCTTCGTGTGTCGAAGGCGGGGATGTAGAGCAAGTGTGCTCGAACCTCGAAACATACCCTTGTGTTTGCGATTGCCTTTTCTCTCTCTCCCTTACTTGTTTATATCTTGCATTCAATTATTGTCTTTACATGTACATGCTTGATATATTGTGCTTAAATTGATATACTTGCTTGGGATTGTTTGCTAACACTTGTATTCAACCAAGAGCCAACGCGGCACCTCAACCCATTCAAGGGGAATCTAGAGGAGTTTGTCCAGAGCCCTTCACGGGGAATTCGGCTACACTCTTGTGTTATACGTGGTATTTAGTGTAAAAGTTTTAATTAGGTCATATTTGTTTTTTAGCTTCCGCATTATTCGCATCATTTGGCATTAAGTGACCATTAGATTAGCCTTCACCTATTCACCCCCCCTCTAGGTGAACCTTACAATTGGTATCAGAGCCAAGTGCTTTGATTTTAGGTCTAACAACCTAGAGTAAAAGATCCTCTTTTTAGGCTAATCACAATATTTGTACACACACCATGGACTTCATGTCACCTCCCACTTTGATATTCTTAACATCCATATATGGAAGGTTAAGATGTCTATGTACCTCAAGGCCCTAGGCATTCATGTTTATCTTGCTACCACTAATGATTCATATGTTAATAATAGCAAGTACATTGAGGCTAATGCAAAAGCCCTACATGCTTTGAAGAGTACCCTAAATGATGATTACTTATTTAGGGTTGCTAATATTGACTCGGCTTTTGTAGTTTGGAACATCATCACCTCCCTAGGCGAAAAAGATCTATATTATGCCGGGAGCGATTCGGACGTTGGAAGCGACACCTCCAACAGTGCTACATGGTCCAAGGGGATAACCCCCTTGAGGTAAACTCCGAATCCGATGATGAAGACATGTCATATGATGAGCTTACTACCTTTTGTCATCTTGTGCTTGAAAAATATGACATGCTTAAAAGAAAATAAAATTTGAAAAAGAACATTGCTTGCATGCATATAGAACAAGAGTCATTTAGAAATAAAATTGCATGTTTAGAAAAAGATAACAAAAATTTGAAAAGAATTTTGATTGCATGCTTAAAGAAAAAATTCATTAGCAAACAAAATTGCATGTTTAGAAAAAGAAAATAATGTTTTGAAAAATGACAATGTTTCCTTGCTTTCTAATTGAATGATTTATGTGAAGGAACACTTCTTTGAAAAATGATATTGCTTTGGTGGAAAAACAAAAAGAAATTATTTTGCAAGAAAATAACTCTTTAAAAAGAAAATTTGTTGAAAAGAAAAAGAAAAATGATTCTTTATCTCATCATACTTTACATGCCACAACTAATGAGATTAAAAATTTGAAAAATAAAATGGATAATTTGAGTTCAACTTTGAACTCTTGCATTCAATCACACTAGATTGGAGTCTATGTTTTTCAAAGAAACAAACTCTACATGTTCATGGCATCCACATCATCATGCTTATGTTGCACACCATGATCATTCACACTCACATAGGCATAGTAAGGTGTACATATGTACACATTGTGGTCGCAAAGGCCATTTAGCAAAATTTTGTTATGACAAGTTGCATTATTTTAATTTGCTAATAAAAGATTTTGGGTTCCTTACAAGACTAACCCCAAAGGACCCAAGAAAATATGGGTACCAAAGTCCCCACCATTTGTTTTTGATGTAGTGAGGGCTCTCACAAGACGTGAGAGATTTGGTGCCTTGATGGTGGATGCAAATGGATATGATGGACACACTTATTGATGCATCGCTATCAAGGAGTTTTGGTGGGATGACCACCATATTTGAGTTTGAAGTTGGTAACAATTTTTAAACTCCTATTTTTTTATGTACATGCTTTTTACATTTATCATATTCATAACATGTTCATATTTTTGTGTGCTTCATATGGTATTTACATGCTTAGATGTAGAATGTGTCAAACTTGCATTTATACATATATGAATAGTGAACTACAATTGACTCATATATATTTGAACTTTATGCTCATTTGTATCCACTATATGCATATGTATAGACTAGTTTTGATGATTCTCTTTTATACATGTTTTTTACCTATTTTTTATGTTTTACTTCATGTATATGTATTTTTAATTCAAATCTAATAAATATACATGTATACCCGTGAGTCTCTTGCCTTCATGCAAATACCTTAATAGACTCTTTTATGTTGGGATATGTATGTGTATTGTTAGGATTGGATAAATCATACATATACCTAGAAGCTTGTTGATTTTATGAAAAATGATTTTGAGTTGAATTGTTAAAAAAAAAATAATTTTCATGTCTATTTTAAGCTTCATTGTCTATTTTCATGAAAATGCCATTTACATAACCTTTGAACACTTATCTTTTACTTTTCAAGATAATTTTGAGCTTTATGGACTATGAGTGCTTGATTTTTATGTACTTAGTATAATTCATGAAAAACATATGATTTCATGTTTTTGAAGGATCTTTAACTAGTTTGTCAAAAATCTATTTAAACTAGTTATTTGTTCTTCAAATTAGTTTATGAGACATACACATGATCTTACTATTCTTCAATCATAAATTCTTTTGTGTCTCAAAATTTATTTGATGCTTCATGATTTGAATATTAGTTTATATGTTAGTTTTTGTCAACACTAAGATTTATACTTGTACATATCGTGGGCCACAAATAAATCTATTTATATTTGTGCTTGAATGCTTATTTGAACCTATGAAATGTGCTTGTATTGCTTGGTTTTGATGATACATACATTTTTAAACTTTATTCCCACTTCTTGGATTTGATTATGATCATGTGCTTTCATTTCATGTATATGTGTATTTTGTCAAACTTTAAGATATACATGTATACCTCTTGAGTCATTTGCCCTTAATGCAAATCTATTTATATGGACTCAATTGTGTTTAAGAGATATGTATGTATACTTATTGTGTTGTCAAAACATACATATATTTTGAAATATAAATTTTGTTTTTTATAAAAAAAATGTGTGATGATTTTCATGTCTTCATGATTTAAAGGAATATTGAGATTAATTGACATTTTTACTTTATTCCTTACTTGAAGGATTCCGTACTAGTTTTAAAAACATTTTCATATTAACTAGTGCAAATTCTTCATATGGTAGAGTATATGATAAGCTTACTCTTCTATTGGTATCAATATGTTTCAACTTCATATTTGTTAAATTTCAATTAGTATCAATATGATTTACAAAATGATTATTTTCAATTTGGTATCTTAAAATTTGTTTGTTTTACTAAAGCTCTGATACCTTTAAAAAAATTTTGTTTAAGAAAAATTTAAAAAAAAACATTTTGTTGATTTGTATTTCTTATATGCAAGGAGAGCTTAACATCTCTTCTACATATAGATTCATGTTGAGTATATTATAAATTGAGGAGCTTGACAACTCTTCTTATATGATATACGTGTGTAGGGGGAGCTTCACATCTCCTCTTATGCATTACATGATATGTGTTATGTGAATTGGGGCTTGTCATCCCTTCTTCATGTAATGCATATGTGTAGGGAAGCTAACTTAACGTTTTCCTCTTCATGAATATATATCGCATATAACCCTTTATTGATATGTTTGATCCCTTATTGATCTCTTTGTTTATGACAAAAAAGGGGAGAAAGATTTGATGATTTTTGTTTTTTACCTTAAACCCTTTGTTGATGATTGACAAAAAGGGGAGAGGTATTTGCTATATATGCATGTTTTTATAAAGAATTTATGTATTGCAAATAGGAGAAAAAGATTTTGATTTATGCTTGTTGCATGTTTTATCTCCATACTTGCATACATATTCATGTGCCTCATTGCCACATCTATTATTTATTGGTTATGCATGAGTTAAGGGGGAGCTTCTTTGAAGCTTTACTTTAATCCATGCATATATAACTTCATGAGTTTTGTCATCATCAAAAAGGGGGAGATTGTTGGCCCAAAGGCCTATCACTCTAGTTTTGATGATGATCAACTCATGAAGTTATGTTTACTAATGATCTTGTGTTTAATTAGTGAGAGATTCATTATCAAGATCTTAGTAGGTGCATAGCTCAACAAAGGATAAAATGTCAAGATTTGGAGCTAGCACGGTGTGATCCAAGGAGCTTTTGGATCAAGCTTGGACCAAGTCAGAAGATGAGTAGCCTTCAAGTGAAGACTTCAAGAAGATGAAGACTTGTGTCTAGGTATAAGATTTTGTTTTTGTTTTAGTTAAAAATGTAAAGGATAGAGTAGTTGGTGGATTGCTCAAGTAGATATCACACACACACTCTTGATAGTTTTGTTTTTACAAAAGATTTTCATTTTGAAAAATACATGTTTGGATTTTGGTTTTCATGTTTACATATCTTTTATCCAAAATCAAGTTTAGAGCTCAATGTCAAAAACTTAGATATTTCATCTTATTTGTGTAGTGGATCATATCCATACACACTATGCTTTAATGAGTTCAAAATATCTAGTTTTTATTTAAAGGAGTTTTGGAAAAGCAAGATTTTGGAAAATACAAGTTTTCAATTGAGTCAATATTTCCATATTACAAAAATAGTTCAAATCTTTATAACATGCATTGATTTTGTGCAAGCATGTTTGTATATCAAAGTATATTGGTTAAACTATTTTTGTAGATTTTTTAGTATTTTATGATTTTATTTCAATCAAAAAGACAAGTTTTAAATCCCAAATTTCTGTTTCTGGCTTCAGCAAGTCGACTATATAGTCGACTAATCCTGAAGTCGATCGACCGGCTCGGTCGACCGACGTGCACACACGTGCACGCCTTTGTGCACTGGAGGACGGCCGACCGTGCCGGTCGACCGCTCCAGAGAGCTCTGCTCTCTGAAAATTTCGGCCGACCGTACGGGTCGACCGACAGAGAGTTCTACTCTCTGCTCCAGTGGGTCGGTCGACCCGGGCGTCAACCGTGGCTCCAACGGTCGGATTTCTGACCGTTGGCGGTCGACCGGACGGGTCGACCGGCAGGTCTGACAAGCCCCAACGACTAGTTTTTCAGACTCTATATAAAGGGTCATTTGGGGGCTGTTTTCTTATAGTTTTTGGAGAAGTTTTAGAGCCAGTTTTCTCCACAAAATTGAGGGCAAATATTTCCAATCAAAAGGAAAGTTTTATCAAGAGTGTAAAAGAGAATTTCTTGAGTTTTTCCTCCACCATCTCTTTCCTAGTTTTTCTCACACAAACACTTGAGCTATCCATTGCTATTCATCTTATAAGAGTGTTGTAGTGAGAGCTTTTATTGGTGATCGAAGTGTTTAGATCACCAAGAGATCATTTCTTGTACTTTGAGGAGGTAGACATGTGTGTCCGCGTTGTTTCGAGTTCGGTGCGAACTCCGTGTTTGAGGTGCGGCCCTCGGCAAGCTTGTGGGGCTTGCGTGTGTGCGGGGCTTGCGTGTCCGAGGGCTTGTAGGTGTTGCGGCACCGAGGAGAGATCCATTGGGATCTTGCATAGTGGAAATCCTTCGCGTGTCGAAGGCGGGGATGTAGAGCAAGTGTGCTCGAACCTCGAAACATACCCTTGTGTTTGCGATTGCCTTTTCTCTCTCTCCCTTACTTGTTTATATCTTGCATTCAATTATTGTCTTTACATGTACATGCTTGATATATTGTGCTTAAATTGATATACTTGCTTGGGATTGTTTGCTAACACTTGTATTCAACCAAGAGAGCCAACGCGGCACCTCAACCCATTCAAGGGGAATCTTGAGGAGTTTGTCCAGAGCCCTTCACGGGGAATTCGGCAACACTCTTGTGTTATACGTGGTGTTTAGTGTAAAATTTTAATTAGGTCATATTTGTTTTTTAGCTTCCGCATTATTCGCATCATTTGGCATTAAGTGACCATTAGATTAGCCTTCACCTATTCACCCCCCCCCCTCTAGGTGAACCTTACAGTTATAGTTTACTAATAATCATGTGACATTTAATTTCAGATATTTGATCAAGATATTAGTAGGTGATTAGCTTCAACAAAAGTGTTTTGAAGCTTTCACATGGTGATTCAAGAGCTCGAGCGTCAAGTTTACATCTAGCACTCGATGGAGTCAAGCTCGTTGGATCCGTTTGGATCGAGTCGACTTGGAGAAGAAATTCTACAAGAAGACATCGGTTTGTTTAGTTTAAGATTGTGTTTAGATCATTGTAAAGATTAGATAGTGTTGATATGCTTAAGTTCACTATACACACAGAAGTTTAAAGTTTCATGTGTTTGGTTTTTCGATTTAAACCAGTTTCGGTCTTTCATATGGTTTTCATGGATAGATAGAATCAAAATAAGTTTACATGATTTAATGTATATTAGATTTGATCTATATATATCTATACTTCATCTATTTAGAAAAACTTATTTTGATAGTCTATTTCATGAGTTTGGAGTTTTGTATTTAAATAACACTTATGTTTGGATTTCATGTCAAAAACATAGATATAATATCTTTCATGTATATTGGATTCTATCCATATACAACATACTTAAAAGTTGTTTCAATATCATGTTTTTGTATTTACACGAGTTTTGGAGAAAACGATTTTCCATTTCAAAAATCTAAGTTTTAGAAAATACGGTTTTTAGTTTAAGGCAAATTTCAAGAACACAAAAATGGTTCAAATAGTTTATAACATGTGTTGAATTTTTGTCACATATATTTGTATTTCAAAGATCTAATAAGAACTGATTTTTGTGGGATTTTATGTGATTTTATGGGATTTAATTGAAGATAAAACCCAAGTTTTTAATCCCTATAAGTTTTGACCTGGCTGTCTGTCGATCGACCGACGTGCACCGGTCCGGTCGACCGACGTGCACAGGACGTGCACGCAGCCCAGGCTGGGAGGCCGGTCGACCGGGTCGGTCGACCGCCAGAGAGCTTCTGCTCTCTGGAAATGGCCTTGGTCGACCGGCAGAGAGCTCTGGTCTCTGTTTCCAGTTTCCTGTCGATCGGTCGGTTGACCGGTGGCTCAACGGTCATAAATATGATCGTTGGTCGTCGACCGCCTGGTCGACCGGAAGGGCAATTTTGCCCTTTGCCAGACTGCCAACGGGCAGATTTTGAGGGGCTATATATTTGCCCCCTTTTGAGCTGTTTTCAACAAGTTTTTAGAGAGCAATTTTTCTCACCTTTACAAGTGTAACAACAAGTTTTCAAAAGAATTTTTTGTTTAATAGATCATTCTTTATTTGTTTTTAAAGAGTTAGAATTTTAAAGAAAATAGAATCTTTTGGGAATTGGTTTTTTATCTAACTTTCAATATCTATTGGAGGTTTTCCCAAGTATTTTTCTTTGTTCTAACACTTTATTTTCTCACACTTGAGCTTATCATATCTATCATATCTATAGGATCTTATTTAATGAGAAAATTAGTTTGTGGTTGTTGATCCCACCGAGAGTTGTAATCCTTCCATACTTTGTGATATCCCTCTAGTGAGAGGTGATTGTGATTGTGTTGATATCCTCTAGTGAGAGGTGATTGTGAAGATTGAGTTGGAAACCCTCAAGTGTGAGGTGATTGTTGTTGGTGTTGACTTTGAGCCTAATCCCTCTAGTGAGAGGTTGATTGTTATTTGGCTAAGTGCCTATCCCTCTAAGTGTAGAGGTGAGTTGTGTTATGCCTTGCCTCTTGTATAGAGGTTTATATTTGTTGGAGAGAGGAGTTGTGTACTCCCGATTTGTATTACCAAATCCTCAGTGGAGTTTCCTGTGTGGGAAGTCCTGTGTGGACGTTATAGTAGAAATCCTTCTGTCCTTCTGTGTGAAGGCGGGGACGTAGAGCTGGGTGTTCGAACCTCGAAACATATCCTTGTGTTTGCGTTTGATCCTATCTCTAACTCTCTCTCTCTTATTTATCTTACATTGATTCATATTGTCATATCATTCATATATACTTGGTTGTTTGTGTGTCATACTTGTGTTCAACCAAGAGAGCTTCATATAGCACCTCAACTCTTATTTAGAAGAATTCAGAGGAGATAGTCCAGAGCCCTTCACCAGAAATTCGGCTACACTCTTTGGTTACACTAAGTGTGTTGCATTTAGTTTTTAATTCCTCATCATTTGTCATTAGATTAGCCTTACACCTATTCACCCCCCTCTAGGTGTACTTTCAAATACTTAATAAGAAACGGAGACATGTGTATGGAATCAATAATAAACACTCAATCAATGCTTCACCAACATAAAACAATCATTGATAGAAAATGATTAAAATTATACAACAGATGGGTGTACAAAATAACACACGTAGATTAATCCAATTTCAATCAAGAGTCAATTAAAGTTAATAATTTATGCAGGCAAAGATTCTACAATCAATATCAAAGATATTGAATTAAAGACAAGCAGAATCACACAATCTCACTTTTGGTAGTCAGTAGTTAATCCAATAAAATATTAGAGATTTAATTATCAAATTTGAAATAACTGATTTGAATTAGAAACGTACTTACTGAGAATCACGTCAACCTCAGTTTCCTGTGATGACTATATATATATATATATATATATATATATATATATATATATATATATATATATATATATATATATATATATATATATATATATATAGTATATATATATATAGATATATCATCTCCACAAATCCAACGCATCAAACTGTGCATGATTTGGACCCCAAATGAGAGAGATATAGGCTAAAAACCAACTCGATATGATAACATATTTGTTCTATTTATGAACCCGTTATAGTAGTAAGTGGGTGGTCTTTCATGGATCCACCACTTAAATCCGCAATGACTTTTAAATCGGGGTCGGGTTGGGTTTGTTGTTTGAGACCCAGTTCACCTTTTCTTCTTCTTCTTCTTGTGTTGTTCGATGAGACCCAAGAGGAAGAAACACAATTGAGCTCTGATGGATGATGCAGGCTATCGACGAGGCGCAGAAGGAAGATGGAGAACACTGGTGGGACTCTCCAGATCTGTGAAGATGGTGAGGACGAAGGGTAGAAGATGACAGTGCTCAGGTTGTTGAAGGGAAAGAACTAGAATTGGGATTGAGGTTTGGAGGAACAGAGAGATGGGGTAAGGGGATAAGCTGGCTAGAGTTTAACACCACTAATCTAGGGTTTCTATGAGGGCTTCACAGAAAAAGAGATATTTGAAAGAGAACTCATCACTCACAAATTTGTGAATTTTTTTATAAATTCTTCATTGTATTGATCGTTTAATACAAGAGGGCCTTATATAGACTGTAGTGATCAAATTATACCCCCTGCCAGATTGTGACACCTGAAAAGTCTAACAAATTGTGCGATCACAGACTCAAGTTTGATCCAACAGATCTCAATCGACCACCTGGCTGCCAGAGCGATTGCAACCACTAGGCACGTAGGGCTAAAAGTGCAGATTTGGACTTCAATTCTCGTCAGCCAGCACAATCCCGATAATCACGCACCATTTAAACCAATTACACCTGGGATGATAGCTGTTACGATCATCGACAAATCTAGAGGGGAAAACCTCGGAGGCCACGACTCAACTCGCTATCTCTCAGCTATAAAAGTCAATCTCTTTCTCCTTGGCAAGGGATCGAATCCTAGAGGATTAAATCTATAACAGAGTATTGAGAACTCCTCGTAATCTCTTTGATTTAGTGAAATCTCTCTTTTTGCACGTGATTTTTCCCTTTTGCAGGTTTTTCACGTAATTCTCTGGTATTTGCATTGCTTTACTCTCTTACAAATTTGAGTGTAGATAAATTCCCCCGTGAAATTTGCCTCTACATTTTGGTGCTTTCATTGAGAGAGCTGAGTCAATACTCAAAGTTCTCCCATCCTCAAATTTTGCTTCAACCCTCCTCAAAAAGTTTCGTTAACATTAGAGATGATTCCTCCCAAGAAGAGCGCCTCCCAAGCCACTACCGCTACCACCAAAGACAAATCAGTGGCCGCTGAGGCACGGGGGTCGTCGATCCTTCTTCCCGCCCAGACGTTCTCATCGAAGATGTCAGCGAAGAGCAACCTTCCTGAGCTACCATGCCCCAGGTGGGGAGCAGCCATCCCGAGACGCAGCTCCCCGCCGAAGGTCAACTCCTCCAAATGCTTGCCAACCTCTAGAAACAGTTAGATGAGCAGCGGGCAGAGGCAATTGGTGAACGTAAGCAGTTGCCCTGGAGAGAGACGCGATGACTTGCATCCAGAATCAGCTCCTTACCCAAATTGAGATCCTCTGTAGAGTGCAACCCTCTGGGTATCTCGGGGGAGGGTTCTCAAGCTCCCTCATCACCATCTCTGTCGGCAGAAACCGCTTGCACTGAGTAATGGAAGCGCGACAAGTCACTCTCCCCGAGTGACAGTTATGAAAGTACCCTAGAGGGGGATGAATAGGTATAAGGCTAATCTAATGACAAATGATGCGGAATTAGAAACAAATTGCAACATACTTAGTGTAACCAAAAGTGTAGCCGAATTCCCGATGAAGGGCTCTGGACTATCTCTAAATTCCTCTAAATAAGAGTTGAGGTGCTATGTAAAACTCTCTTGGTTTAACACAAGTGAGGCACACAAACAACTAAGCATATAGATATGAACAATATGATGCAATGCAAGGTAAATAAGAGAGAGTTTAGAGATAATGGATCAAACGCAAACACCAAGATATGTTTCGAGGTTCGAGCCACTGCTCTACGTCCCCGCCTTTACACAGAAGAATTTCCACTGTATCGTTCACACAGGACTTCCCACACAGGCCACTGAGAATTTGGGTAATACAACTTTGGAGTACACAACTCCTCTCTCCAACAAATACAACCTCTACACAAGAGGCAAGGCACAACAACTATCACTTCTACACTTAGAGGAATGAGCATTTATCCAAACAAGATCATCCTCACACAAGAGGGACAAGGCTCAAAGCCAACACTCTAACAATCACAATCACCTCTACACTTAGAGGGATACCAACCAAACCAAACTCCTTCACAATCACCTCTAGACTTAGAGGATATCAACACAACCTCCACACTCACCTCTACACAAGAGGGAACTCAAATAAAAGAAGGTTTACAACTCTTGGTGATCACAAAGACCACAAACCAATTTTCTCACTAAAACAAATCCTAATAGATAGGATAG